>PVKA01027860.1:0-30042 GCA_004027165.1 Ctenomys sociabilis | reverse complement strand
AAAAAAAAAAAAAAAAAAAAAAAAAGAATCCATCATATTTCTGATCTCCTCAATTTTTTTATCCATGTCTTCTTTAGAGGTAGTTATTAATTCTTTTTCTGCCGTGTTTCTTCCAAGTTGGGTTTCCTCTGTATATTTCTGGACTTGTTTCTGTATTTCAGATGCTATGATTTCAAAGAATTCCTTTTTTTCAAATACTTCTTTTTTTGATTTCAGACACTATTTCTTCTTTGAGTTTCTCATGATCTTTCTGCTGCTGTTTCTTTGCTTCAGATGCTGTTAATTCATACGTTTCAGCTGGAATAGTGCTCTCTGCCCTTGTTCTGGGTGAGCATTGTTTTTCTACCCAATGTTTCTGAAATTGATTCTTTATTTCAGATACTATGTATTCAGACATTTCTTTTTTAATTTGGGGAATTACTTATCATTTTATTTCCTCTATACCATTCTGCTCTTGTCCCTTTGCTGCTGTATCTGTTAATTCATTCATTGCAGCTGAGCTAGTGTCCTCTGCCCTTACTGCTGGACTCGAGGTCTGGGACTGTATTTTTCCCCTTGTCTTTGTCATTTTGTATAGCACTGACCTTTGACCTTTGGTGTAGAGCTTTGGTGCAGCTATAGCCTTAGCTTGTTATGAGATTTGGGTGCCAGTCTGTTAAGTTTGAGATTATCCAGGTATGCCTCTCCTGGATCTAGCTGTTGTGTTCAGTTCCTTTTTGCTGCAGCTGCTGTGGTTCCCCTCTGTTGGTTCCCTGTTCAGGTGAGCATGAACCGAATTGGAATGCAGAGCAAGTAATGAAAATTCCCACTGTGTTGGCTGGCTTTGGGGCGAGGATCCAGAAAATTGCCAGTCAGCCCTCCTGTGTCAAGCAGGTCCCTCTCTAGGTGGGCGGGCCAGGGCTTTGTTGGGTCTGCTGGGCTCCCAAAAGGATAGTGGATGATCTTATTCACTGGGTAGGCTGTACTGGGCCAGCCAGCCTGTACTGGGTCTGGGTGTCTACAGGCCGGAAACCAAGAAGGCTGGGAAAGTTCCCTCTGGTGCAGTGGGCCTAGAGCCCTCACTCACAGGTCGGGCTGCGCTGGGTTTCAGGCCATGGAGTGGGACCAAGGATAGCTTAGAAATGTCCCTCTGGCGTGGCAGGCTTGGAGTTCTCACTTCAGGCCGACCTGCACTGGGTCTGGGGCTGTGGGGTGGGACAGGCAATCGCTGGGAAATGTTTCTCTGCCATGGTGGGCCTGGAGCTCTCAGTGGCCAAGCTGCACTGGGTCTGGGGCCACGGGGGGGTGGGTGAGAGGGAATTCCTGGGAAATGTCTCTCTGGCATGGCAGGCCTTGAGTTCTACCCTCACTGAACTTTGATGCCCAGGGAGTTGGGGAAATTTCCACTTGCTCAGCGGGCTTTAGGGCAGGGGATCCAGGGAGGTGCTGGTGAGTGGGACCTGAGGTTTCAGGCCAGTCACTGGCTTGGAGGGCTTTGGGGTGGGGTTCCGGGTAGCGCATGTGGGAAAAAGCCAAAGGCTCTCCCTCAGACTCACCACACACTCACTGATCTGGGAAGTCTTGTGAGTCATGCAAGTTCCCACTCACTGGGAGAGCTTGGGGATCCATGAGGCCGCTGGAGTCAGCCGCTGTCTCAGGTCAGTCACTCGGTCTGGGCGGTGTGGGCGGGCTCCTCTTATCTTTTAAAAAATGTTATGACTACATGTTTGCTGTATATGATTACATTCATGCTAGGGAGTTGGTGCACATATGTAATACATATTAATTCCCTTGTCACCCACTTTCCCATTTCTTGAGCCCCTTTGTATATGAACAGTTTCTATTTCCTAAGATCTATCTTTCATTTTGCTCTTTATGTATAATTAGGGTTTCTCCTATAAAAGAAACCATACAATATTTATCCTTGTGCCTCTAACTTATTTCATGTAACGTATGGTCTCAAGGTGCTCCATTTTTTCCAAAAATACTCAAGTTTATCCTTCTGTATGGAAGAGTCCATTGTGTGGAGATAATGCTCTTTACCCATTTGTCTGCTGATATGCAACATAGGCTGCTTCTAAGACGTAGCTTCTATCAGTGCCGCTGCTATGAACATGAGTATATCACCATAATACGATGTCTTTAATTCCTTAGGGAAGATTCCTAGAAAGGAAATACCAGCATCAAGTGGAATTGCTAGTTTTAGCTGTTTTGAGGAATGTCTGTACTGAGTCCTATAGTGGTTATGCTAGTCTACATTCCCACCCATACTGTAGAAGGGCTCTCCTTCCACACACCCACTCTACTCTCTCACACCTGTTACCTGGTTTCTTGAAGATTCTTTCTGGAGTAAGATGGAATCTTGGCATTGCTTTAATTTGTATCCCTCTAATCACCTGTGATGAGCATTTCTTGGCCATTTGTACTTCTTCTGATGAGGGTTAGTCATCTGAGTTACCCATTTTTTTATTGGATCTTTTATTCTGGGGTGTATATTTTTTGAGTTACACATTTCTAAATATTAGTCCTCTGTCTAAGGAGTACCTATCAGGAAAAAATTCCCCACCCTTTGTCTCTTTATTCCATTGGTTGGTTCTTTCATTGTTCAGAGCTTTCTCATGCAATATCATCCTATTTGTTGACTCTTGATACTATTTCCTGTGCAAGTATGGTTTTGTTCAGAAAGTCTTTGTCTATGACTTTAAGAGTTCTATGTATTTTCTCTTCCAGGAGATTGTTTCTGTTTTAACAGTGAGATCTTTGACCCATTTTGTTTTTAAGTTAGTACACACTGAAATATATAGGTACAGATTCAATCTTCTGCATTTGGATAACCAGTTTCCCACCACGATTTGTAGGTTACCTTTCTTCTAGCATATATTTTGGGACACGTTGTCAAAGACTGAATAGTTTGCTTGTTTAGGGTTTCTTCTGTTCTCTCTATTCTGTTCCACTTATCTACATGTCTGTTTTTATGCCAGGACCATGATTATTTTTAAGTCTTTGTAGCTTTATTACTATTACATTCCTGCTGGGGAGTTGGTGCACATACATAACGCATGTTAATTCCCTGAAGTTAATATAATTCAAATCTCATATTGTGACAACTCTGACTTGGCTTTGGTTGCTCAGGTTTGCTTTTTTTATTCAGGGTCTCTTTAGGCTCCATGTTAACTTTATGATTTTCTCCAGTACTGTGAAAAATGTTGTTGGTATTTTGATTGCGATTGTGTTATATCATACATTTGAAAGTATAGCCATTTTGGCTGCTTGATTCTGCTGCTTCCATTTTCTGTCTCCTCTTTGTTGTCCTTTCAAGAGTACTGCAGTTTTTATTGTAGAGGTCTTTCGTTTCCTTGATGAATTTGTAAGTCTTTAACTTTTCTTGATGCTATCGTAAATTGTACTGTTTTCCTCTTTTCTTTTTCAGTGAGCTCATTGTTAATGTACAACAATGCTAGTGACTTTTGCGTGTTTATTTTGTATCCTGATACATTGCTGAATTTGGTTATCAATTCTAGTGGTGATGATAGATATCATTTTCTTGGTCCTGATTTTACAGGGAAAGCTTCCCATTGTCTCCACTTAATATGATGCTACTAGTAGGTTTGTCATATTTGGCTTTTATCAGAATACGATAGGTTCTGTTTTACATATGTTCTGTGTTGTTTCTATCATGAATGCCTGTTGGATTTTGTCAAAGGCTTTTTCTGCATATAGTGAAATGACCATGTGATTTTTTCCTTGCTTCTGATTATGTGATGAATTACTTGTATTGATTAGTATGTAAACATCCTTGCATCCCTGGGATGAATCCTACTTGGTCCTGATGTATGATCTTTTTGATGATTTATTAACAATCTGCTTGCCAGTATCTTGTTGAGGATTTTTGCACCATTAAAGAGGTTGGTCTTCCATTGTCTTTTGGTTGGATTCTGGTCTGCTTTTGGAACCAGGGTAACCTTAGCTTACAGGAATGCCTTTGGGAGTATCCTTCTCTGTCATTTCCATTAAAGAGCTTGAGTAGTATTGGTGTTAGATCTTCCCTAAAGCTCCTGTGGAATTCCACAGTGCACCCATCTGGCCACAGATTTTCTTAGTTGGTAGGATTTTTTTATTAGTTATTACTGTAGTTTGATTATTTGGTGATTTTTTATCTTCTTGGTTCAGTTTTGGAGCTATAATAATATATCTATATAGATTACAGGTATAGACATATATTTTTCTCAATTCTCCAATTGTACAGATTTGTGAAGTAGCTGCTAATAATCTGAAATTCAGGAGTGGCCATTGTAATTTTACCTTTTTCATTTCTAATTGCATTGATTTGGGCCTTTTCTTTCCTTTTCTTTGGTTAAGATTGGCTGAGGGAGCCAGGTGTGGTGGCCTATAATCTCAGTACTTGGGAGGCTGAAGCAGGAGAACTATTGCAAGTTCGAGACCAGCCTGGGGTATAATGTGAGCTCAGGGCCAGCCTGAACTGCATAGTAAGGCCCTTTCTCAAAACAAAGATTGACTAAAAATTTGTCTTTCTCAATTATTCTTTTGAAGAACCACCTCTTCAATTGACTGATTCTTTGTATAGTTTTTATAGTCTTAGTTTCATTGATTTCTGCTCTGATCATTGTGTTGCCTTTCTTGTACTAGCTTTGGGCTTGGATTGAGAGGTTTTCTAGAACCTTGAGGTACATCATTAGGTTATTTATGTGGGCTTGCTCTGTTTTTGTGATGTGGGTCATGTCCATACTTTTTAAAAAGTATATTTTGTGTTTGCAAACAAAACCAAGAAAATCTCCCTGTAATCCTGGAGGTGAGGGGTACACATGGTGGAGTTTGTCCACACAGCAGCCAGAGCTTGGAGTGGAAGTGGTCTCCAGACGACCGGCCATGTTTGGGATTTGAATTACCCGGCTTGTTGAATGTGCTCAAGAGCACATTCCGTTTGCTGGAAGACTCTGGCATGTACCACGGGAGACCCAAGAACGCCCCACTTTTGTTGCCCAAGTTAGCTTCTGAGGTAGGCAATCAACTGGAGGTCCTGTCTCACTTCTGCAGGGAGGTTTCGAAGCCTAAATCAGTCACCACCACAGAAGCTAAAAGGTCACTTATTATGGCCAATTCCATTTTTCCTCTGCCAGTCAAGCAGGCTGGCACAGGAGCATCCTGAGCCTGCCGCTGGACTTCGTGGACACTTTTTCAGTCTCTTCACACACAGTCACATGGAACTTGGTCACCTTCTCATCCGATGGTTCCAGCTGCGAGCCCTCAAAGAGGAAGTGCCTCCCTCTTTTCTCTGTGTCTCTCATCTGTGCTTGCAAGGTAACAGGTGCCCATGGAGCACCCACGCACAGTGTGACTCACAGGTTTTAATCAGAAGGGGTTAGGTACCTCACAGTGAAACATGAAACCATCCAAAGGTAAGAATCGGCATTTCCCTCCCATCCTCTCCCCCGTGCAGCTTCTTTGGACAGCTGATTCTAAGGGCTTGGAGATGTTCCTTCTATACCGTTCTCTCCTGACGTTTTTTTTTTTTTTTTTTTTTTTTTTAATGTTGGGAAACTAGCCAGGAACTACAGGATCTCAAAGCCATGACCCATACTTTCTGGCTCCTCAAACTCATTGAAATGGCTATGAGCGGATTTGCAAGGGCCACAGAATGGAGATGACAAGAGGACAGCATAGCTACTGGTGGAAGGTATCTGGTGCTTCTGACTCAGCAACACACGCAACTGAGTCCCCTGGTGGCAGCTGAGAAAAGGAGGGAGCAACCCGAGCTACCCTGGGAAGCTGTGGAGGCTCAGAGCTTGGAATGCTGGCCATCTCGGAAAATGGTGATGACAGGCTGAAAGTCTAAGAAGCAGTCACCGCGGCCAACCTCCCATACTCACCTGGCCACACTGACTTACTGAGCATGCCCCGCTCCTGATTGGTGGAACTCAGAATCTCCAGAAAGCTGAGAAAAAGAACTGCTAACCAAAGCAAGAGAAAAAGTCAATAGGGATTACTTATTGACAGAGAAAAAAACAGATAACAGGAAACAGTACCAACATGCTGAGACTCCAAAATTATATTGTAATCATGAAACAAAATAGGATAATAGGGTTATTTGGGGGGATTGTTTGTTTGTTTTTGATATTAATTTTTAACAAGGAACACCTGAGAATTAAAAAGTTGGAAAGGAAAAATATGATAGAAATTTTTTTTTTTTTTATATACTCCCAGGATGGGGCTGGCGAGGTAGCTCAGCAGGCTGAGTACCTGCTTCGGCAAATGCCGGGACGCATGCTGCGCCGGCCCCTCCCCCAAGCACGGTGCCACACGCCTGTAATCTCAGCGCTGGGGAGACTGAAAACAGGAGTCTGGGCTGTGCAATGAGAACCTGTTAAAAAAAAGAAAGAAAGAGAGAGAGAGAGAGAGAGAGAGAGAGAGAGAGAGAGAGAGAGAGAGAGAGAGAGAGAGAGAGAGAGAGAGAGAGAAAGAAAGAAAAGAAAAAGAAAAAAAGACGAAACTCCCAGGAGAGTTGGAAGATTAAAAACTGAACAAAAAGCCAAAGATAGAAAATGGGCAACAAAATTAATCTGCATCCAAGAACCTCAATATCTGAATAACTATGGAGTTGACAGTACAAATGGGGTGCATAAATAAGAATTCAAGATTTCCCAGTCACTGAAAGTTGTCACCAGACCACACCTATAACACCAAGTGCCCCGTATGTAGATAAAAATAGATCTACACTGTAGATCTAAATACACTGTATTTCTGTAATAGTAGCATTCTGGAACAAAGAGATCTTAAAAGTCTAAGAGAGGGTAAGAGGGCTAAAAGGTCACACCTACCGTTAGACTTCTCCAGAAGACACTGGGAGTGACAAAACAATGCTTTCAAATTCCAAAGGAAAAATGGTTTTCTGCATAGACTTCTATATCCAGTCAAACTAACAATTGAACAGAGAACACGTTTACAGCCTGTCCTCCCTGACCCAGGAAGCTACTGGGGGATGCGCAGGGATGAAGCGGGCAGTTTCTTAACAAAGAGGGAAACACTGTGTGCGAAGAGGAGGGCGCTAGGGGCGCCTAAGGGCAGCAGGATGACACCCCGCACGGCACCGGGCGGGAGCTCTGGGAGGGGCGCCGCAGAGCACCGAACACTGACAGCTTAGGGATGCTACGGTTTATCAAGCGAGGCTCCCCCAAGTCTCACGCACTCGGAGGCGCGGCTTTGGGAGGGGCGGAATGACGGGGCGCTGTGCTGGAGGCGCTCTTGGAGGTGCGCCTGCCGAGAAGGCGTGGGTCCCCGGGGTGACCTGGACGGGCGCATCCCCGCGCCCCTCCCTCTGTGCTCGCTGGCCCTCCCTCCTCCCAGGCCTTCCCACCGCGCCTTGCTGCCTCGCACTGAAAGCCACGAGGCCCAACCAGCCTCCCTTCCTGTACTTTGCCGTGCCTGGTATGGTGTCTCAGGGTGAGACGAGACTGAGGTCAGAGGGATTCAGTACATGGCGTAGAACACTGAAGCAAAAAATAATACCCAGAAAAAAACAAAAAATTATTCAGAAAAAGAAATGGGGGACACCATTTTCTGGCAGGGCCAGCTGGTGCTTAGCATAGGGCAGGCCTTGGTTCAATCCTCAGCACTGCCCTTCCTCCAAAAGCAGAAAGGAAGCAACAATTATTTTTATCACACAGACCAGTTAAGAACAGCACTTTCTTGGGAGGCTGAGGCAGGATTGCGTGAAGTTCAAGGCCAGCCTGGACTACAGTGAGACCCTGTTTCAAAAATAAAAAGAACAGCACTTACCTAGTCACGATGCATTTAGTACCTATTGTACTAAACAGTGTGACTCAGGTGGGAACTTGGGGCACAGGAGTTGGGGGGAGGAAGTGTATAATTCAAGAACTAAAAACCAAGAAGCCGCAGTAAGGTGTACTATGTAGCGCCATGGAGGTAACCACCACCCCCAAGCCCACCGAGCATCAGAGTAGCTACCTCAGGAAGAGCGGAAAGCAGAGGAAGCGTGTGGGGTGGCAGCTTAGGGCGACCAGCTTGGTAACATCAGGCCTGCCCTCGCCACCCGCTTCTCAACTTTCCCGCAGAGCGCAGCACCCTATCAGCTCTGCTCCACGTCCACCCGGACAAGCCCGTCAGGGACGCCCTTGGCTCACCTCCCATCTTCCAGCGAGAGGTCTCAAGTACTTAGGGTTGGTATGCGAACCTTTTGTTGAATTGGATTTTAAAAGCAAGAGTTGTGGCGCAATCCAACTGCAGGCTACTTTCAGGAGTGTTCTGCAAAGCCACCTTCCTGAAGCAGCCCATTGAGTAATGAGTGCAGTGGTTTGCCACCTAAATTGAGCAATAACTTCTGAAAATGGATACACTATTTAATAGACCACTTTATGCTTTTGATTAAGTTCTCCTTTGATTTTGACACTGGGACTAAATGTGGAAGCCATTTGTGTCCATTTGTGTCCGTATTCACTTCTGTGCTTTAGATGTACGACAGAAATGTAAGCAGAAATGTAAGCCCGTGTTTTCTAGTAGGAGTTAGCTGCTTTAAGACACACACAGTTACAAATTATCAATTTAATAAATTAATTCTCAGGGGCTGGGGAGATGGCTCAGTGGAATAAGTGCTTCCCTGGCAAGCACAAAGGCCTGAGTTCAATCCCCAGTGCCAAAAATAAAAAAATGAAAAATAAATTCTCCAAACACAATTGCACATGTATGCAGGTGCACACACACATGCATGCTACTTTTGAAATGCTTTAAATTTGGGCTTCAAATAGTTTTCTCAGAAAAGAAATTTAAGGCATTTGACTAAAGTGAAAGGTTTACAAAAGTGAAGGAGGTCATATTCTTAAACTAAATGGAAAATCTAAAAGCTCTGGCTACAGTCACATGAACAAGAGCCTAAAAAATGTCATTTCATGGACAGGGTCTTTTTCAATATATTGCAGTATTCTTAAGGCTTGGAGACACTGCTGTCTGGAATGCCCCACTGCTAGCTGAAAGTCTTGTCTGAGGGCAGAGGACGCTTTCTCTACCCCATGCATGGGTGCTCCGGACCCACCCCAGGAGCCATGTACTGTCTTCCCTGCCCTTCCTTAGTGCTGGGCAGGGCTTGGCAAGCACTTTACCAGGAGTTATTCCCACATTCCTTTTTATTGTTTTACTGTTCATTGTTTTACTATGAAACTGAATTTGCAGTCCTATCTTAGCCTCCCTAGGTCCTGGGGTTGTAAGTACGTGCTACTGTGCCCCGGCCAGATAACAGATCTCACTGTTACATGTTATTGAGGGGTGTTAAGATGAAAAGACTGAGTTTTGAGGGGCAGGTGGTGACTAGTCAACATAACTGATTTTTCTCCCACCAGGTTTGCCAAGGGCAATGTTTTCTAAAAAAGTAGAAGTAAAATAAAAAGTAACAAGAGTGCTTGCTATTTTGTGTGACACTGTATACAGAAAATTTAACTCCCAGCAAAAAGGATCAAAAGATGGCACTTGTCAAAGCAACTCACAAAAAAAATCACCTAAAAACATGTAAAGTCAGGGAAGATGTTTTTCTCAGTAAACTTGGTTCAAAAGAAAAGTGCATTTAAATAGTATGTGTTATCAAGCAGTATTAAATAGCAGTCCATTACGAAATGTCTGCCCTGTTCTGAATAATCATTTACTGCTCTGGAGACTGCTGGGGGCACAAGAAAAAAAGAAAGGAAAAACATGGAAACAAAGCTTTTGCAAATAAAGAGGGGAAGAGGGACTGAAGGAAGAAAATGGGGGAAAGCAAGCTGTGTCCTGTACAGCTATAAACTCCCTATGATAAATATTGTCATTATGTGTTTCTACAATGTACAATAAAATCTGATTAAAAAAACAAAATGTACCAATAATATAAAAAGTTTTATAGAAAGGGAAAGAAAAAAAAATCTGAGAACCTACTGAAAAAAGTTACACTTTTAAGAAGAGACACATGGGGGCTGGGGAGATGGCTCAGTAGAGTAAGTGTTTGCCTGGCAAGGGCAAGGGCCCGAGTTCAATCCTGTTTCACACACACACACACACACACACACACACACACACACACACACACGACAGCTGCAGTGAGCGGCCAGGTTTTACAGCCAGCTGTCTACACTACTGCTGAGCAACCTCACGCCAAAGCAGTTTGTGGCCATCGAGAAGCCGACTACCTAGTATTTTCTTCACCGCACTCAGCGGGGTCCCAGGCTGGCACCAGGGCACAAGCCAAGCACCCAGGTCCCCTTAGCAAATTCTGGAAATGTGACTTTGCTACTGCCTGTCATTACTCCCACTTCTCTCAAGAGCTGTTCTTGTTCCTTTCTCAGACCAGCCTGAGTAACTTGTTGCTCTACTCAGTCCCAGCAGTCTGATTTGATTTCTTAGCACACAAAGCACAACCCACTTCAATCAAAGTTCGGAGAAAGCTGGGAGGGTGTTCACTGATCCTGAATTTCCTGCTGCAGGTCTCAGGTGGCTGCAGGAAGGCCAAACCCGTGCCCAGCTCTAGGGGTAGCAGCAGGGTGGCAGCATCCTAACGCACCTCCCACTCATCGCTGCAGCCACTGAGGAGGTAAAACCAGCTTTGCACAAGAGAACCTTCACAAAGCTGTATTTAGAATTAAACAAAACAAAAAACCCAAACATCAAAAAAACTAGTAGCCCCTTCGGGTTCATAGCAAAATGAAAGAGTTCATAGCAGAGGTTTCAAAAGATTAAAAAAAAAAAAAAAGCACAAAGCCTTTATTGAATTATGAATAATAAACCCAGTGGGAAGGGGAGGGGCACTGATGTGCGCAGAAATGCAGTTTATAAAATTTCAAGGCAAATAATTGACATCTTTGAATACGCTCTTGTCAGCTTTCAGAGAAAAGCTTCCAGGTATGTAGTTCAGTGTGGTAAGGCCTCAGGAAATGCTGAGATTTCATAAATCATTTAGCGCCTCTGCAGCAGTAACTACACAAGACTGGAAAGCTTCCCAGATGGCTCAGACCTCCAGCACCTCACAGGACTCCGCACTTCTTAACACAGAAGGCAACACTAACCAAGGAAGGAAATGAAAAGGTTATTAACACAGACTTCATCACGTTTTCTAAACACATGTATCTATGTATCAACTACTTCAAAATGTTTAATCCCACAGCCCTTTGTGTTCTATGTCCAGAAACTACAACTACTACCTCACTTTTCACTTTTAAAATGTATTTAAACATGCCATTTAACAGTAAAATAAGATCTATGGGACTAGACGAGTTTCAAAGACTTCAAAAACTCCTATAAAGTTCAATATGTAAGCATCAGAAGTGATCTTCAAATTGGGAAATTTAAGTTTAGCAACAAAACAGTATTGTGCTCAATTACAACTACATATAAAAACTTATGGAACAGCTACTAATAGTGTGGAACCCAAACTGAAAGGTGGACATGAGTTTCAACCCCAAGTCGCCACCCGCTGGAGAGGCCTGTGCGGGGGCCACAGTGCATCTGGTCCCCAAGTCCTCTCCCCTCCTGCACCAAGCCCACCACCTTGGTAGTCCACCGCCTCTCAGTGGCGCTCCAGTGTTCTGTTTCTACATCTCTAAGACAGCACTGTTCCACCAGATGGTGCTGAGGTATAGAAACTGATGCAGGGAAAGGAAGCCATGGTGTAAAAATAACAAAGATTTAAGTTAAATGTGAAAATAAAAAGATATACAAATGCCAATTAAAATGTTTGCTGAGACACAAGCAAAGCAAGGACCTGATTTAGCCTCTGCTCGGACTGCTATGGGCAGTGTGACTTCTCAGAAAAGCTAGGAGGCCTCTAACTCACACCCAAATCAGGCATGGGGTCCATCACCCCACGTCCACCTTTCTAAAGTGTTATCTCTTCCAGGATGGTAGATCATGTCTTAGGTTAAACTCATTAAGACAAACAGCAACTCTCAAGTCCAAATACATTATTTAAAATCAGAAGCAGGAGCAGCAGCAAAAACCCGGGATAAAAGTAAAACAAACATTATAGTTTTATAAAGGCTGTCCTTAAATATTTAATTCCAGGTACCAAATAATTAGCAGACTTTATAAGCAATTCTTCTGGCTAATAATTTTGTCCACACTCAATTTATACATATACTTAGCTCATTACCTTTGACCAACGAACTGCTTCATATATGAGGTCAAGATGCTTGAAAGAAGATGGTCAAGAAAAAGCCTCTGACAAGTTTTCAAGGCAGGCAAATAACTGACATAGTATAATGTGGCCTATTGCTAGGCATGGTAGCCCATGCCTGCGACCCAAGCTCTCTGGGAGGCTAAGGATCCCAACTTCGAGCTCAGGGTGAGCAATTTATGGAGTAAAACCCTGTCTTGAAAAATAAAGGGCACCAGGGAGATGGCTCAGTGGAATAAGCGCTTCCTTGGCTAGCACAAGGGCCTGAGTTCAATCCCTGGTTCCGTCAAAAAAATAAATAAAGTGGACTGAGCCCTCACATTGGGCCAGAAAGATGACTCAATAGAATAAGTGCTTCTCTGGCATGCACAAGGTCCAGAGTTCAATCCCTGGTTCCACCAAAAAAAAAAGAAAAAAGAAAAACAAAACTAAAGGCCTAGGAATGAAGCTCAAAGCCAAGGGCCGAGGGCCGAGGGTCAAATATCACAGCATGACAAGAAAACAAAATAAATACATTTAAAAATCTAGCTTGTTTCTGAGCTATGTGAAACATGAAGGTGCACATTAAAATGTATTCTATGACATTTAGCCTACCCACAAGTGTCTCAGAAGAAAATTAGGCAAGCCAGAGCCCTGAGGCTAAGAAGAGGCAGGACAGACACAGTGACTCCACCAAGGGACTTCCTATAGGGCCTTTCCCCAGTTTAATGCTACATAGATCTTTAAATGTGACTACATGATCGTCACAAAGAGTAACTTTTTTTTTTTTTAACAAAGAGTAACTATTAAATATAACTTCTATTCAATTAAGTTTAATGGAACCATTTATAGAATACTTTGCTCACAAACAGTTTAATCAAAGATAGGAGAGCAAGAACAGATGGCTAAGAATAAATTCTTTCTGGCCATTAATTTTAATATTTCAACATCACAGCAAAATTCAGAATGTCTTAATAGTTTACCATTTAATGTTTAAAAAGTTCTGACAAAACTAATTCCCTAGACACCATGCAACCGACAGAACTGGTGTGGTGGCATAGGCCTATAATCCCAGTCTTCTGGGAGGACCTCAAGTTTGAGCCCAGGCAGGCAACCTATCCAGACTCTCTCCAAAATAGGAAGGAAGGAAGGAAGGAAGGAAGGAAGGAAGGAAGGAAGGAAGGAAGGAAGGAAGGAAGGAAGGGAGGGTGAGTGAGTGAGTTGGAAAAATAGCCCAGCATGAAGGCCTCATCAATCTCAAGTACTAGAAAAATGACAAACACAACAAACCAGAATACCCCAGCATGGCCCAATTAAAACAATCAGTAAATTTCAAACTGTAGGTAATCAAAATTAACATGTAGTGATAAACAGTAAAAACATCAGCAAAAGCCACGGTGATTTCCAGAGATTTCCAGAGAAACTTGGTAATAACTACACATCACTAAAGATTCCTAAACACACAGACCACGGCAAAAGGGCCCTGCACGTGCCAGGCACCCTCTCCTCTCACCCCTCCCACCTGAGGCCAACACAGCTAGCACTTGGCATTACACAGGGAATGGAATGAGAAGATGACACAGAGAGGGAGGCAGGTCCAGCTAGGTGGGGACCGAGAGGTGGAGGGGGGATAAGGGAAGGGGACAACAGACTTGAAACATGTTACGTCCATGTACCAACTTCCCAAAAATTTGAAAGAAAAATAATATGAAACAAAATAATTCAGTGAAAAAAAATTTCGCTTTGTTCTCTAAAGATGCTTTCTAGAAATATCAAATAACCTAAATATTAAGAGGCTCAAAATGCAAGTAAAAGCAAAATACATTCAAAACAGGATACAGGGCCAGGGAGATAGCTCAGTGGCATAAGCATCTGCCTGGCAGGAGCGGCGTTCTGAGCTTGATCCCTGGTACAGTTAAAAAAAAAAAAAAACAGGATACAAACTTGGGGAAATAACATATAAGAACCACAGATAGATCTAGAATTCGAAGTAGGCTTGAAAACCAAGCACATTACCAAACAAAAGACACTAAAGACCAGGAAACTCCATGAGCACATTATAACTAAAGGGAAAACCATGCAATTTTACCTTTAGCATCAAAAACATGACCATTCAAGTTTTGTGCTGACATTTCTCTGATCCATCAGCACCCTTGCAAATCAGTATTTTCACGCTTAAGCCTGGGCAGGCATACAGGGTTGCCGGGAAATGGCATTACCAGACTTCGTAAGAGTCCCTACCCCAGTGAGGACATATGGGTGTGGATGAACTACAATATTTAAATAACATACTTCCAAGAGAGTCACAAAAGCTTCATAGAAAGTATTAAAACCAAAAAAGAAATAAGGAGTCAAATACAGAGGTGAAATGTACAAAACAAATGAACAGGCAAACTAAAAGTTCTTGAAAGTATTTTACTTCAGATTGAAAAATGAACAGCTTCCACACTGTTCATTCCGAGATACACAGTATTCACGAATACAATGCTGGTCATTTGAGGACATGAATATACACCTCAATTTCTCCTTCATGCTTTTTCTTTTAGAAAGATACTGTTTACCAAAAAGAAACTTCAGCAGTACAGGAAAAACTATTTTCCCAATAAATTTACGAAAACCTAAGATTCCCAATGGAATCAAGATTATCTTCCCGCTACCACCACCCTAATATAATCACATGCTTATTGGAACACTAATATTCGCACCCTAAGAGTACATTTACTTTCAACAATGAGGGTGATTTTAAAAAAAAAAAAACAAAAACAAAAACAAGAAAACAAAACTTCAGTGTGGTAAATGTAACATGGATCTCTGCAAGTATTAAGTGTCTGAAGTAGGCAGCTAATACTGGATTGAATATTATTTTATAAATAATTGTTCCCTTAGCAGTAAACGTAAGTCTACACATTCACAAGTCCTACAAAATAAATACTGCGATTATGCACAATATGTTATGACAAACTAGTTTCAAAAACAAAAGCTAAACACCTTGATAAAAATTCTGATCAGAATAAAATGTGACTCTGAAATTTAAAACATCATCAAAATAACATCACATTTAAAATCATCCACAGTTTACACAAGTACTATGAGTTTCCAGTTTTGGAACACATTTTTCTGTTGTGAATTAAAATATGAACATATTGAAAATAGTTAATTTCAGTGATGACATCAGTTTTGGTCTTACTTTAACATTATTTTCTTTTATAAAAAGTTGCACTATGTGTCCATTAGTGGTCTGATTGGTCTTTGATACTTCATAAATGTATATAAAAGAAATCCCTAAAAGCCAATAGTACTGTTTGCGTGTGTGTGTGTGTGTGTGTATACATATACATATATATATATATATACACACACATATGAATCTCATCTCAGAAATGGCTATATTTAACAAAGCCACATACAGTGATGCTAAACATAAGAGCTTTCACCTTGGAAGCAAGTATTTTCAGAACCGTCACTTACATTCATTTGTTATATTAAATATTCCCAACTGAGTTTCCAACTCAACAGGTGAGGAATAACAGAATTTTACATCTCATTTGCACTCAAAGCTGACCACAACCAAGCTTTACAGTATGATTAAAACAAGCCAATGTTTAAAAAAGTTTTAATTAAAGATAACAATTCCATGAAAGGGTAAGATAAAGAATGGGATGACTAGAAGCATTTGGTCTTAATAAGGCAATACAAAATAGATCCATTATCAAAGACCATTTAATTTTTAAAGACCGACAATACCAAAAGCATAAAGTGGAGTATAAGAAAATAGTTTTTTGTAAGTATGATTTAATTAAAGCTGTTTACAGTTATTCTCTCCCACAGTAGTTAAGCATGAATCTGAAAGAAGAAGGGATGAGACACACAAGCACACAAGCACACGCAGCACACAGGGTCAGGGGCCACATGCAGAGCTCGTGGAGCTTGAGGCTTCGCTGCAACAGGAAGACCAGGGAGGGTGGCCTTGTGTTTCCTACTGGGGCTGGTGTGAAGACAGAGAAGGGCAGAAAAAAAGACTGCGAAGGAAACAAACACCAAGTTGTGTAATTGCCCACTGCCCAAAATGACAGCACACTAGAAAACAGGAGCAAGTTAGTTCTCAGAGATGACCAGAGATTTTTCAGTGTTTACACAAAAGTACATAGTACATTTTTTTTCTTTTTTCTTTTTTTTATAAAATAAAATAAACGTCATTTGCCACCATAAACCTTTTCTTTAGAGAGGAAAAAATTTTGAAGCAGGTCACAAGGGTTCTATTAAGTCATTTCAATGCCAAGGAAAACAAACTGAGTAATAGAACTAATCACTTCCCTATATATGGATGCCAAGATGACAATTCAGATTACTCTTCAAACTAATCCTGAGAAGAAATCTGTTTACAATTCAAACAGTAATGTTATGTAAAAAGTATTAACAAATCCACTATTACAAATATCAATTTCCTATATGGTCTTCTATATATACAGACAATAAAATGGTAATATATGCAAAAATATTAAAAAAAAACATGCACAGATCACTTTCCCTTTGGAATCTGACTTCCTACAGGATACTTCTGTTTGCCTTTCCCACCCCATCCTCCAAAATTGTTTTTTTATTTCTATCTCCCTACCCACACTGAATACTATTCCCTATAACTCTGCATAAAGCCAATGAGAAATATATGTATTTTACATTCAAGCTTTAAATCTTAAAATGACCCTGTTGTAGCATACGACTTATCAAATAAGCAGCTTTTTCCCCGTTTTGCTTGTTTTCTGTTTTTGCAGTTGTCAGTCTCCATGATCCATTCCGTGGCAAGCTGGGAAAAACGCAGTTGCTAAATCAACGTCTCAACAGTGTGACGCTCCTGAACGTGTCCCAGGAGTCCCTATGCAACTGTCCTGAGCATGAGAGCATTGCACACAGAAGACAGTCCATCGCACAGTGCCGACTATCTACAGAGGTCTGAGAGGGGCGCGTCCCTCTTGTGTTTCCTCTTTTTGCCATGGTAATACTGATTATTGGATTTGCCTTGATGCTGTTTGTTTGTCATCAAGGAACCATGGCTTGTCTGAGTTGTACCTTGGAAGCCTTTGCTGGAAGAGCGAAAGAGCCTTGCTGATCCGTGCTGCGGAGAAAAAAAGCAGTCAGGAAGAAGATATCAGTGTTATAGATTAGCACACTTGCACTCAAGGCAGCTTTCATGGCTAGAACTGTGCTGTCTAGAGTTGTATACTGACCACTGACTTATCTAGCAGGCAAAAAGAGGATTAATATGACTGAGCTCTAAAACTCTCACATTACATTTTTAATTGAAAAGTAGACCACTAATTAAAAAAGAGGCTACTACCCTGTCTTAACAATGAGCATTACTGAGAAACTCTCAGACACAAACAGGTGTGCAGGCGTGCGAGGGACGTGCGTGGCTGGCTGCCCCCTCCAGCTCCTGCTCCTGCCACCTGTCTTTCTCCTCACACCCATCAGCCTCTTTTAAGAGGTTCCAAAGCATGACTATGCTCTAGCAACAGGATGGCTTGAGAATTTTTATCAAACACCATTGTAACATCAGCCAAGAGGGGCTGGGGTGATGGCTCAGTAGAATAAGCACTTGCCTGGCAAGCACTAGGACCTAAGTTTAATCCCTGGTTGCGCAAAACCACAACAACAACAAAACAAAACAAAAAAAACATTAGCCTATGTGGCAATCTCTAGTTGACTGGTACTTACAGGTTGTCCCAGCCAACCCACTGCATTACAGTTCTGTTATCATATCTCCCATCAACCCTGACACATTAACTGTTTCTCCTTAGGTCTGTGTTTAGTACACATGGACAAGGCTGTGGAAGTAGAAGGGACTCAATGAGTCAAATGACACCCAAGCTGACTGATAAGCCAGTCATCTCTGTTTCTCAAAATCCCAGATGTGCTAGGACAGGATCAAGGCCTCAGGCCAGGGCCCAGTATCCATGGCCTCATCCCCACCCTTTGATTATTTATGGTTAATAACTATAAGTAACTAAAACACAAATAAGGCCTATCTGTGGTCTGTTTAAGTCAAATCCAATATTAATCCACTGACCACACCTCACAGTCATATGACAGGTTCAAAACAGGCAAAAAGGTATGATGCACTTAAAAAATGGTAAGATCATTCCTAGACATGCACACCACCATTATAAAGTCCTGCAGTACCTTTTCATAGGTCGTTTATTTCTAATACAATTAAACTTTTAATTACTTGATGGCTCTTTTTGTGGTTACAAGGGCTTCAAGAGTGCTTAAGCAGGCACTGAATAACAGCCCCTCTACTGCCATGGCCCCCCACAATTCTGTACGCTGAGTGTGTGACAGTGAGGGAAAGGGGACTGGTTATGGCTGTGGGGGAACATTTAACTTTCTGGAATGCACAAAGGCACTGGGTTCAATCCCAAGCACCCCAGCAATGGTAACAGAACTGGGAAGTGGTGGGTTGGCTGGGACAACCTGTAAGGCCCAGTCACTAGAGTCCCACATAGGTTGTCACAATGGTATTTCATAAAGATTCTCAAGGTATCCTGTTGCTAGAATGTAGTCATGCTTTAGAACCTCTTAAAAGAAAACAGATTTTTCCTTTAACCTACCGTTATCTTTAAGCCCATGAAAACCATTGTTCACATGTAAGAAATTCTAACTTTTTATTGAATACTACAACAAAAATAAAAACTGCACACACCTGAGATTTGTTGGTGCTGCTGGGTGGGTTGGTGGTTTGGGCGCTCTGCATTTTCCCAATTGCCTGAGAAGGCTCCAGGGTCACATCTTGCGGCCCCACTCGGCTCCCCGTGGGTGGACGGCAGAGCAGCTGCTTTGGAGTTTTGCATGGTGTCGCATCCGAATCCTAACACAAGTCACATGAGTCACCCAAAAAATTAGTAATGGAAAAATTCGGTATTCAGAAAAGAAAATAATGCCACGTAATCACTCCCTGGACAAACTGAAGCACCCAGGAGATGAGGTTTGAGGAAGACTCCCACAGGTCGATGCATTTCACAGGCTCCAGCAGTAAGTCCACTCTCCACCTTGGACGTGGGAATGGCCGGGGAGGGGCTCAGAGGTCCTGAAGGGTGTGTTTATACTCACAAAATACAAGTCATGGCAGTACCAGGCTAAGCTCCTGGCACAAGGTGACAGGTTCAGGGGCTCAACTTTGGGAGCTTTGCACTGACAGATCTCTTCCACCAAGTGCACCATGCGGACATAGACACATAAGACAGTGAGCAGGCTGAGCCCGTCTCTGCCCCTCTCCTTAGCCCTGGCACACTACCTGGCATTCCTAAGCCACACTGTCTCAGCACTAAGCTCTCTCTTGGGGCTGTCTCTGTCCACCCCACCACCTCACACTGTTGCATCCTGCTTAGCATTCTGTCCCCCCAGGTGTAGCTCCAGTACCCACAAGGCACTCAGAGCATCTACACATGAGCAATTATGACTGGATAATGGCAGGTGGCCATTAAGAATGACACAGAATTATGTCCTTTACATACTTCTTGGTGTCACATAATGAACTCAAAAGCCCAAATACAGTAACAAGTAAGGCACTTTTAAACCTTAATTCAAAATTTATCTTAATCAAGAAAACTTACTATATAACTGATGTTTGAATTTTAATGAGAATAGAGATAGTAAGAAGATTACAGACTGAAGAAAGGAGGAAACAGGACAGACTCCTAAGAAATCGTTTCTTTTTAGAGTGCTGGAAATATTATTAGAGTAGCAGTAGCTGTGTAACAGTATGAATAGTATGAATAGATTAAAAACCACCAACACTGTACATTTGTTTTTTAAAGCTTCTTTTTTTTTGTTGTTTTTTGGCAGAACCGGGGATTGAACTCAGGCCCTTGCACTTGCCAGGGAAGCACTTATTCCACTGAGCCATCTCCCCAGCCCCAACATTGTACATTTAATGGTGAACTTCATGATATGTGCATTATATCTCATCCTTTAAAAACTTAAAATTGGGAAGCTCAAAAACATTATTTTGAAAGAAACTTCATTAAAAAAAGAATATATACTGTGTGAAATATATGATTTTTTTCCCTTCATTTTATGTATTTGGTACAGGATCTCATTACACAGCTTGGACTCATAGTGATCCTCCTGTTTTCAGACTCCCCAGTGCTGGGATTACAGGTGTGGGCCACCACGCCTGGACTCGGTTGCTGGTTCTGTGTGCCCCAGGAACAGACTGACGCAGCATGTAAGACCAGATATCAAACCCTGGTCCCCGTGCTTGTTAAAGCAGTCACTTGGTTCACTGAGCTACCTCGTTGGCTCTGAAATATATGAAATTTTGGAACAAGTAAAACTAACCTATGGTGTTTGGAGATCTGAACAGTGGATCCCTCTGTAGAACGACAGACTAAGAACACTCTTCTTCAGATGAGGATAACATATATAACTTGCTGGCACTCTGGGTTACATATGTGTATACATTCAATAAAATGCAAATGTGCATTTTGGTTCCTTTTATGTCAATTTCATATCTACAGAAAATAGTACAAGCAAACACTGAAGTCTGGTCAACAACGTGCAGGACAGAAGTCTAGAAGTATACTGGCATCTGCACCTCTTTAAAGTGGATCAAGCTGGGCGTGATGGAGCATGCCTGTAATCTTAGCATTCGGGAGGCTGAGGCAGGAGGATTGCTGGGAGTTCGAGACCAGCCTGAGCTACAAAGTGAACTTAAGGCCAGCCTGAACTGCATAGTGAGACCCTGTCTCAAAAAGACAAAAACGAAATAAAATAAAAAATAAATTAAAATGGATCAGGGTAAGAGGAATTAATAGGCAGAGGGATGGACAGATGGTTAGGTATATGATGAGTAAATGTTAATAGAATCCATAGTAAGTATAGAGACCAATAAAATTCTTTCACTTTCACTGTATGCTTAAAATTTTTCAAAAGAAAATACTAAGAAAAAAGAACAAATATGAAAGTTATTACAATTTCCCAGCAGTAAGCAAAGGGAGCCCCGCAGACAGCTACCACAGCCGACAGCGAGAGGCCCGTGTCCCTCACACTCACCACATCACTGGAGCTGGACTGCGTAGCAGAAGAGGACGACACCGGGCCTGACGAAGAGTTTGAAGAGTGTTTACTAAGCGATTCCGGAGCTTTACTTCTACATTTTCCAAGGGCTTCATTGTCTTCAGACAGATTATTATTACATTTATCTAACTGCTGAGTGTCTACTATCAAGGTGACACCATTTCCTGAAAGAGTGGCAAAAGATTGGAAAACGTTTCTTCCCGTTAAATGCACACAACACAGAAAAGCCTCTAAGACTCAGACAGCAGAAAAGAACCTCACCATTGCATGAGGGCTCCGGCCTGCTCTGCAAGCCCCACTGCTTGGAGATCCAGTCTCGGTACGTAGCAACTTCATCTGTTACTCTAATAATCCTACCTAATATGCTGTGGGCATTTCAAAGAAAGGATACATTAATTTGAAGATAAGCTAACAGCAATCTGAACCAATAAGCTGATTTAGTGAAACTTTTACCTCTCTGTTTCATTGTTGGGATAGTACTTTGCTATCGGTGATACAGCATGACTCAAAACAACGTAAGCGTAATCGAAGGCCTGTTTCACTTGCATGGCCCCATAGGAACTCCTTCCAACATCATTACCTTTAAAAGAGATGTGCACACAAAGTAGTAAGCCTGACCGCTGTGTCACAGGACGTGCACACTGCCCAGCCCTCTGCTACCCATCTAGGGGCAGGGGAGCGCCCCCCAAAGCTGCACTGCCAGTCTCTCCTTCAGCCCTCCATGTGCTGAAGTGTAGTCAGTACTTTATCCTACGGCTGCCAGGAGCTGCCTACTGCTTTCTGGCTCAATGAGGACTCTCCCATCACACGTGCAAACAGCTGTGTAAACAAAAGAAGTAACGGCCTATTCCCTCCTAGACACAAACCCAAAGACACCTCAGTTTTTTTCCTTTTGATTAGTCAACACAAAAAAATTATGAGTTCCTAAAAAGTACAGCTGTCATGCATTTGGACACAGCCAGCTCCTGAGTATTTCACTGACTATACCTAGAGAACTAGTAATGCTTCAAATGCACTTCAGTAAGCCAGAAAACAGCTCCCAGGAAGTTATTTTATCCTTTCACTCCTCCTTATCTTCAAAATTATACATTAGAGCAAATGACTAAAAGCACTTTCAATAAAATCCAACAACATAGAACCCACGTATTTTATAATTATATGAAAACAATACTGTCCAGAAAAGCTAAGATACCAACAAACAAAATTCATGAGAACAAGAAAGAAATTTATTTTCTGTTCACTTTCAAGCTAACTCAAATCTGGAAAAAGCATGGGAGGACTGCAAAATTAGAGAGAAAAGAAGCACACTACAAAATTCATAAACTGTCTCCTTGACCTCTGTGTTCATGAACTCAAAGACATACACTACAGCCATTCTAAGGGCTGCAGAGCATCGCCTTAAAGGCTGAGTGAACACTGCTTAGAATCACCACATAGGACATAGAGAAAGGAACACTCCACCGACGTGGAGACACACGTGGGCCTAGTGAGTGGCTGCCTGTTTTACCTGCTGAGGGCATAAATCACCACCAGGACATCCACAAGTTTGCAGATTTGGGGAGGAGGGTCTTTTAATTTGGTACGTTTGATGAGTTATTGGTTAAAAAACTATAAGTAGAAATTATCCTTCACTCCTCACCTAAAGAGAACCTAAGCCAGAAGGAGGTTAGCTAATCGTGCCCTACGTGGGTGCCCACAAATTTACCTAATTTCAATACCTGGTTGTAAAGGATCTTCAATATAAAGCATGGATGGCCTGTACCCATCTAGCATATTTTTCTGTACTTCATCTTTGGCCACATAAGAACCACCATCCTTTATCCGGATGCCAGTCTTTAAATAATTGAAGTGTCGTCCATATAATTCAAAAAATTCTATTAAGAGAACACCATAGTTTGTATTGGGGATGCAGGCATCTTCCCTGGGATGTAACTAAAAGAAGAAAAAATGAATTATCTTAGGTTTTCTCTACATTACTGGAGGGGAGGTGTTTACGTAACACCCTAACTTCCATCAGCAATACTATTACTGTACTCCTGGTTGAGCACAACAGACGGCACACCGAGGACCAGCTGCCACTTTGTTGCTCCAGGTGACTTCGCACGACCACCCCACGGGCACAGAACTGGAGCGGGGACTCCGCAAGGCTGGGCTGGCCCCTGCTCCAGGATGCCGCCAGGGCAGGCTCGCCCCGCGTGGATGGGGAGCCCTTGTGACCGCAGCAGTCGCTGGCATCTGGTGCTCCGCAGACACAACAGACCGAGACTCCTGGCTCCTCTGCCCCGCAATACCTCTCAACCCTCGCCCCGACTAGCTGCTCAGAAGACGCTCTTCTTTCTTTTCATTTATAATACCATTTACACTTACGGCAATCTTGTTCTCTGTGTTTTTTTATTTTTTGTAGCACTGGGCATGAAATGCAGGAAGGGCTGAGCTACAGCCCCAGCCCTATTTTATTTTGAGACAGTCTTGTTATTGCCCAGGCTAGCCTTGAATTTCTGACTCCTCTGCCTCAGCCTCCCAAAGATGGGACCAGCCATGTGACTGTATGATAAAAATCTGCAGTGGAAAGTCTCTTAACATGTTTTCCTTCAGTGCACACACACCTGCACAACTTACCTGGAGGAAACTAACAGCCATTAAAAAGAGACTGTAAGAACCAATTCCACCTGTAAATACTTCATTAAGGTCCCTCTGTAATAGGAATTGCTTCAATACTAAAACCAGGTATGGCAACACAGGATATTTCTGAAAACAAAACAAAATTATACTTTCAATGAATATGGTCTCTTTCCAAACAATTATTAGTTAAATAGCCAACAAAACCTTATTTGCACATGTCATTTGGCCCAGAAATTTTTCTTCCACAAATCTGCTTATAATCATTTAAGATTGTTTTTCACTAAGTTTGATATCATGCAATTCTTTTATTTTTATTTATTTTTGTCTTTTTTTTAAAGTGAGGAATTCTATTTCTTAATGAATATTTATTTATTTTTCCATCATTTTGTTGAAAACCAAATAGCAATGAGACAGTTTCAAATCAAATTAGGACAGTTTCAATAATTAATACATTGCATATTGTTTTCTTAGTGATTATTTGTTGTACAAAATGCAGATATATTCTATCTACAAACAATATTAGAACAGATCCCTCTATTCATTGAATTAACACAATGTAGCTGTATATCTATCTTAACTATTTTGAATATATAGATACAAAATGGTCATTCAATTGTATCCCCTTTTTTGTTTAGTTTTGCCATTTAAATATTGTAGGTGTATAAATTCAGTAACATATTCCAAAATAGTCTAGTAGTCCATAATAGTATTAGGTTTTCTGTATGTCTGGCAATATCAGAAGTTGTTGACTTGAGTCTTTTACAGCTCAACATAATAATATGGCTTTGCTTCTTATACTTCGGTTTATCACTTTTCTGCTGGATGGTTAAGACCAAGATAAAGGAAGACCTACCAAGAAATATAGCTTTTGTATCTAATTAAGATCAGTCAAATCCCCTCAGGATTTATCCCGAGATCCTATACCACAGTTTGTAGATCCTTTGTCTGTGTCAGCTACATGGATGCACTGTACATCATCGATCACTTTCCTCTTTGACCCCATAATCTCCTTGAGCAGAAAACTTGGGACACAACTGAGTTGCATGATGTTACAGTACAGGTTCTAATATGTCCTGAGTCTTAACTGACCTTGAAAGGTTAGGATCAGATTGTTGGCTTTTCTTGCAGCTCTCCTGTTTCTCTAATTTTTGGTCTGCAATCTTAGGTTGTTAACCCTCCAGAAGAGAAGCTTATTGTTATTACCATGCAACCCAGGCTGTTGAGCTTAACCTCACTATCTGTCTAAATATCAAACATCTTAGGCTTAACATGGATCAGTTATTTATTTTTGTCTTTTTTGAAACAGGGTCTCACTATGCAGTTCAGGCTAGCCTCAAGCTAACTTTGTAGTCCAGGCTGGTCTCAAACTTACAATGATCCTCCTGCCTTGGGCTCCTGAGTGCTGGGATTACAGGTGTGCACCACCATTCCTGGCTTTGTTGTGTTTATTATTTTCAACATTAAAATTTTTTTTTCAGGGAAAAGAAAACTTACATACAGCACATATCCAAAAGAGGGTTCATATTTCTGTTTTCTGACTTTCTATGCTCTGTACATTTTCATGAACAAAAAGTCTACATTATATAGTTAATATTTTTTCTTTTCTCTTTCTTCTTTCTCTTTCCTTCCCCTTCCTTCCTTTTCTTTTCCTTCCTTCCCTTTCTCTTTTCTTTCTCTCTCTCCTCTCTCTCTCTCTCTTTTTTTCGCAGAACCAGGGAACGAACTCAGGCCCTTGCACTTGTCAGGAAAGTGCTTATTCCACTGAGCCATCTCCCTGGCCCCATTATTTTTTCTTTTAAAAAAGGAAAAGAACTATACCACTTCTGAGAAAACATATTCTACACAAGCCAAATCACTTCATGCTTTTAGCTCAAGGGGAAGGCTGCCAGCTGTTTTAAGTATCCCAAATGTTTCAAGATAAAAGAAAACCTGTAGGCACCACCTTCTAAATCACATGGGATTAAAATCAAGAAGGGGCTCCTGAGGGAGTTTCTAGCCTGAACTCTTATTGGGGATTAAAAATAGACAGGAGTCAGTTATGCTCTCAGCCCTAACTAAACATAAGAATCCAAAGCAGAGATCTTCTTCAAAAGCATTCTTAACTCTTTAATTCTTATTAAGGTTACATTGTACTGTAATTACTGATGGTTACAAGCAGAATCAAGGAAAACAAAACAAGGGCACAGCAAAGAAAGAACCACTTGTCAGCAGTAAGTATACAAAAATAGCTTAGCAAGATACAGAAAAACACCATAACCAACCCTCAGCCACATGTCCCAACTGTCTCATCATACACACTCCACAGCGACTCTGACCTTAGTAAAATCTTTGATGAGGTCTGCAGCTCTCACTCCATTCTGGACATTAAAGCTGATATCAACTTTCACTTCAGTAAAAGAATCTGTTAATTTAATAATAGGTACCTAGAAAGAGAAGAATGAGAAAGGTAAAATACCCAAATTAAATGACAAAATTGATAGGGAAGATTTCTGGGCTTTGAAGTCTCCATGAGAACATGAAAATACCAAGTGTTCTGAATACCAGTTAATGTGTTCATCTACAGATAATTCACATTACATATTTAGCATTTAACCCATGCAGTGTATTTTATAACTGTCATCAACAGAAATTTTGTTTTAGTGTCCAAACAGATTTTTTTTTTTTTGTGCTAGCAAGGATCAAACTCAGGACCTTGCGCTTACCAGGCAGGCACTTTATGCCACTGAGCTGTTTTTTCCTGGCCCCATATTTATTAATTTTTAAACTGTTTAGATTTCAAGTCTATACATGAAGGAGTTCTGATGTATTCATGTTGCTATAGATATAAGTGATTATTACAGTAAAATACACACATCATTTTATATCATTACATTAGTTGGCAAGTAGTTGGCAATTAATTATGAATCCTGAAATCATGTAACAAAAATCTTTCTCAACATTATATATACTTTGCAGGACAGTTTCCAGCTCAGTATAAGATCAAGAATTATCAATGTCAGGCACTAGCTGTTTCTTTATAACCCAACTGTTTGTAATAAGAAAACTGCTAAATTCTTAATTCATAAATCTCTATAGTGAGTAGTCATATGTACAGAGAAAATGAGTATTGACTCTTAAATGTACATTAGAGTAAGTTGTTGCATAAAATGAGTACTTTTATATGCAAGTACTGTTGACACAGAATGAAAGTACTGACTCACTGCAACTGCAGTCACCAAAGTTAAGTTTTACAGTTCATATACAAATAGATTTAAAGATGAAATGCTAAGAACTTACAGTAGCTTTGTCTAGAACTTTCACTGAATCCTCATCTGCAACCTTGTGTTTCCGAAGGGCTTCTTCTAGGGTCCAGAGGGGCAGGTTCTCCCACTTTCCGAACACCACAAGATCGATGTCACTGAGCACAGAAGCAGACGCAAAGGGCCTGAGCAGCCAGACCCCAGACATCTAACCTGGCACAGATGCTGCGGACTCCAGCTTAGCACACTGAGCCCCATTCCTCCTCCCACGCCCCAGGACCAGCGCTGTGCTGGCGGCCGTGCTTCTGAGGGGAAGCTCAGCTAAAGAGTCTAACAACCTTCTCCTCTCGGTCACCTCATAGAACTCAGGATTCAGGTGACAGGGTGATTTTGAAAGAAACAAAACCTCAAAATAACTGACCAATGTTTCTTCTTCATAGACATTTCTGGTTCTAAATGTGAAACTCTGCTATCTGGGTGAGACTAATGTGACTCACACACATGAAGTAGAAAATGCAGACTGCAGGGGCAGTGTGGATCACACAGACCCCTCATTTCACATGTACAGGTGAAACTGATGCCAGAAGCTGTTCTGAGGAGAACAAGGGACAAAACCAGGACTGAGACTCCTCAGTCTCACTGTTTTCTACACTATGGTACATGTACTACCTAGTCATAAAATTTAACTAACTTTTCAGGAGTGACATTTTTTAGATTTTGCTGAAGCTTAGAACCTAAGTAAGGTGATATTAATGGGCTTGGGAGTTGACTGCTTTGTGGTGTTTGAAGGTCAGAGAGCCGGGCGTGGTGGCCCTTGCCTGTAATCCCAGCACTCGGCGGCTGAGGCAGGAGGATTGTTGTGAGTTCGGGACCAAGCTGAGCTACAAAGTGAGCTTAAGGCCAGCCTGAACTGCATAGTGAGACCCTGTCTCAAAAAGAAAAAAAAAAAAAAAAAAGAAGGTCAGAGAGCACTGGGAAGAGTGGAAAATGGGCACCTCTCTCCACTTTAACACACTTTGTTAGGAGACAGTGGATCAGATCAATGCAAATGAAAAACACAACAGAATGCTTTTCCTTGTAAAGATCGCAGCGTTTCAATTTTGTTTTGTTATTATACATTTAGTACAGGGTCTACAGGGTCTCACTACACAGATCAGACTCGCAGTGATCCTCCTGTTTTCAGCCTCTCCCAAGTGATGGGATTACAGGCGCGCACCACCACACCCCCATCTCAGTAACCATCTCAGTGTCCCAGGGTGGGGCCAGCACCACAGCCTTTCAATTCTTAGGAATCATTGTCAGGGGACCATAACCATTACCAAAGAGGACCCGCCCAGGCTGTGGGTCAGGAAAGCCTTGTTAGAGCAGCGTGAAATGGAACAAGAGTCCAAAGGCACCAAGCCTTTCCTCAGAAGGGAGCTCTGTGACCTGAACATCTGGGTGAGGAACATGTGAGTTGAAACCACAGCTAGTGCCACGAATTCCTCATTCAAAACAAGAGGCGTCCACCCAGGAGTACGTCTGCAACTCATCACACAGGTGCTGGGGTGAACAGGGCTCTGCATAGTGGTCAAGTTCTAAAACTGGTCGCCACCTGATTTTCCACTGCTCATGCTCCCTTTCACATGTCTCTGGGTGATGTCTGCCTTGATATGATCCTCAGAAATAACAGTCTATTTTAAAGTAATTCAAATAAAATACAAGTAAATGAGTTTGTTTCATAAACCTCATTGGTTTTGTTTCTTCCTTTACACATTCAATGACCAAAATGAAAACACTAGAAAAATGCTAAATCCCTTGAAAACTTCTTAAAGGTACTAACCTAGTAGGCAAATACAGGCCAGTTTTAAAACTTCCAAATATTTGGACCTGAAAGAGAAAAGATACAGCAAGGTGTCAAACAAGACGGGGAGGAAATGTGGGGTTTTGCTGCCCTCTACTGGTCCTCCTTAGCACTTTCCTAACGTGTTTTCATATAGGCAAGGATTCTGTCTCTCATAGGCTGACATTCAGAATAACAGCATTTAACAGGCTTTTAAAAGAGACTAAGGGCTAGGGAGATGGCTCTGTGGAATGAGCGCTTCTGTGGCAAATGCAAGGGCCTGAGTTCAATCCCTGGTTCTGCAAAATAAATAAATAACTTTAAAAATTAATATTCAGGCCAGTTCCCTTACACTGTAAGCAAGATCAGAAATTCTTGAGGGTCAGAGAGATAGTTCAGCAGCATAAGCGCCTGCCTGGCAAGTCCAAAGTCATGAGTTCAATCCCTGGTACCGCCAAAAAAAGAAAACTCTTTATGCCCCTGCGCTTGGGCGGCCGCCCGGGGGCTTTCCTGCCTCTGTGGTCCTGAACTCTGGCCCCGGCTGCGCTGGTTTATACGCGGTTCCAGGGCGTCATGTTCCAGTGCAGTGCCAGCTGCTGTGAGGACAGCCAGGCGACCATGCAGCAGGTGCACCCGTGCATCGAGCGCTGCCACGCGCTTCTAGCTCAGGCCCAGGCCTTGGTGAGCTGGAAAAGTTCCAGGACCGCCTGGCCCGGTGCACAATGCACTGCAATGACAAAGCCAAAGATTCGATGGACGCAGGGAAAAAGGAGCTTCAGGTGAAACAGCAGCTGGACAGCTGCGTGGCCAAGTGTGTAGATGACCACATAAGCCTCATTCCAACTATGAAAAGAGGAAGAAGGCGTCTCTCTCATCTAAAAGTCTTTGCCAGTGGCCACTGGGGCTGAGGGCAGGAATCTATTTTAAAAGAATGGCAATCTTAGTCTTTTACATAAAATTTGTGAAGAAACTAAGGATAAAAGGAAGCTTGTGACATATTTCACTTGCCTGTGGACCCTTGGTTCCTCTGTTTGGATGCTAGAACGTGAAATTTAAAAAAAAAAAAAATGGTGCTAAAGTTTGGATCAAAGATAGCATAAGGAAGTGTTCTAGAGCCTGCATTTCATGTAGTGAGACCTTATCCTGAAGCAGAGCTCCCCCTCATA
>PVKA01027859.1:0-30049 GCA_004027165.1 Ctenomys sociabilis | reverse complement strand
GTCTCACTATGAAGTTCAGGATGGCCTTAAGCTAACTTTGTAGCTCAAGCTGGTCTTGAACTCACAACAATCCTCCTGTCTCAGCCTCCCAAGTGCTAGGATTACAGGCATGCGCCACCATGCCCGGCAGCACATGCATTTTAAACACCAAAAAGAAAGCAGATGTGGCATGACCACTTACCAATACTAGTACTTTTCAGGCCCAAGAAGAACTAACACCTTTTTGAAGACAGTGTGAATTAATATGGGATTTCTGTCATAGTTCACTGTGGTTTCATGGATGACACAACTTGTCCTCCGTAAATCTCACACGGAAGATCTATGTGAGGTGCCTTCCCCTATGGCATGCTGCATTGCAACCTCCCAAATGGTCCGTCCAAAGCATAGATGGAGACTAGAATTTCAGTCATTAGACTGGATCATGTTTTTGCTACCATAGTCATAAAATTAATTTCCTGTTAATTGCTCAAAGCTTAATGTAATACTCAGCATCAATAATATTAAACCATCATTTCTGAGAAGCTTTTTTTAAAACCTAGAATAAAGTATTTGAGAGTATCACACATTTTTGTTTTGTTTTGTGTTAGCCACTAGAGGGAGGGAGAGGTTCCATGAAATGAGAATATTTATTTCTTTAGTGCAGGCCTGGAGAACCTAGACTAGCACTCTAATTGTGGCTTTCTTTGCTTTCTGTTGTTAGATATATACCTCGAGTGTTGATCCAAAGAAATGAAAATGACTTTCAATTAAAGATACTGCCCATTAGGAACAACATTACACTGGGGCTGACTGGCCTCACTTCCTCTGAGGTGAGCACAGAGAAGGGAAGGCCTGAGTGGTGATGTGCACCGGAACAGTGAAATGTGCAAACAAGTTGGAAGGACAATAGCATGCAGGATGAGCCGACGGTGGACTGCAGGATTGGATATGCTTATCAGGGAAATACAGGGTCTACATTCATGCAGGATTATTAAATGCATCATTCACACAGAAACAACCCAAATTTCTACTGATTGATGAATGAACACAAGAATATATTATGTACATGCAATGGAATTTTATTCAGCCTTAAATAAGACCTCTTGCTCTGTATAGCAACTTGCTTGAACCCAGATGCAGTTGTATCTGAGTTCATGCACTTAATTCACTCCTTGATGCAGGGGAAGACTACTGTGGCCATATTTGTCACCCAATGCAGAGTTTGTAGAAGAAAGCAAAATTTTGCTCAATGCTTTTGTTTGCAAAAAAAACTTTTCACAAAGAGCAGCGTTCAAAAATTGAGGTTATACTGTGTATTATGCTAAGTGAAATAAACCAATCACAGAAGAGCATTTGTATGAGGCTAAAAAGGTAAGCACGGTAGGAGCTCATACATCAGGAAAGAGCCTGTTTGTGGTTGCAGGGCCTGCCATGCAGTTTCAGCTACCCAAGGTGTGTAGGTTCTTAATTTATTTTGTTCAACATTGTTCCCATATGCTATTGTGCACTTAAAATTTTGTAGAGTACAAATATAATGCCAAACATTCATATTGCAATAATGTTTTAAAATAATCAGAGGGCTGGGGAGATAGCTCAGTGGTCTAAGCCCTTACCCAGCAAGTGCAAGGACCTGGGTTCAATTCCTGGTACTGTATGCCATGCTGGCACCATGTCAAGCCAGCTACTGAAATGAGGCATAGTGGCACATGCCTGTAATCCCAGCCCTGGGGATGCTGAGCCTGGAGGATCGCTATGAGTATGAGCCACATAGCGCAACCCTGTACCAAATAAATAAACAATATTTTGAAAGAATCACATACAGATTTGGTAGTTAGCTGACCCCTTAACTGCTATGTGACCCACATAAGTCACCTGTTTCTCTGACGATGAATTTGTCCACAGGCGAGGACAGCATCTCTGTTGGTTACAGGCATTTGTGATCAAATAGAAGAGACTCTCACTGTCAAGGGTAATGTCAGGAGGGGACTTGGAAGGTTTACATGAGGCAATAGTTTTTGGAAATCTGCCTAATACTAAGTGCCAGCACAGTTGTTTCTTATTTTTATTTTTTATTCTTTTGGCAGAACCAAGGATTGAACTCAGACCCTTGTGCTTTCCAGGCAAGCACTTATTCTACTGAGCCATCTCTCTAGCTCCCCACCAAAGGTTTTGTATGTGTGCTGGTGACAAAAAAGCAAGAAAGTAGCAGAAAACTGGAATTTCTTTTTAAAAACCTTTTCCTGATGGAGAAGGCCCTGAGAAACAGGCTACAAATATCTGTTTTTTCATTTGTAAATGCTGTGACACATGTGCCTGGCACAGATATGAAGCCACTTGGCTTTGCAGAAGTGAGGCACACACGTATGCATGCACGCAATGTGTGCAGTTTGATGGTTTTGTGCTGTTACAATTCTCTGCGGGGCAATTAAAACTATGACCTTAATTTAGTTGAACTTATCTAATAAAAACATGATAAATAGACTGATATCTGGAGCTTTTCAACATACTACTACCCTGCCAAGGTGGGTGAGCTAGCTCAGTGAACTAAGTGCCTTCTTAGGCAAGCACAGAGACCAGGACTTGATGCCCGGCCCCACATACTGCACCCGCCCTGCTCCCAGGCGCGCTGAGCTGGCCACATGCCTGCAATCCAGGATGGGGGCGCTGTAACAGGAGGGTCACTACCATCTGAGCTGTGTAGTGAGCCCCTGTAACAAGCAAGTATATTAAAAAAATCACTACCTTGCAATAAACGAAAAAGGAGCTCCATAAAATAACACATAAATGAACAAAAAATAAAGCCCAGCTTCCTCCTGCCCCTCCCTACCCCAGCAAGTCTACACCCAGGACTCAACCATGTCTGCCACCTTGAATAGAAAATTTCAAACCCCAAATTCTGAAAGTCAAGATATTCAGTGATGCTTATCTTGGTTTAGAATAGAAAGTCTGGCAGGATCTTAATCATAGGGTGACAGTGGCAGCAGTAACATAATACCATAAAAGCACTGGAGAAAAGAGTTTACTGGTGCCTTTTAAAAGGTGTATTCCACTAAAGGTGAAGGAGAACTTATTTCTAGCAAAAAGAGCTTAATTTACCCGAATAGTGCATAGATCAGTAGGAACAGTGCCATCTCTTTGCTTTTGTTCCTTTCAGGTTTGCAGGAGTGGAGGGAAGACTCAACTTCTCATGCTAAAATTTCACTTATTCCTTCTCCATGCAACCAACTAGAACTGTGGCTCCAGAAGAGTCATTTCCATATTTGATAATGCACCACAAAAGAGTATTTCTCTTGTCAGGCCACTGTAACCAAATCTCAACTTCTCCTCAGAGGCCTAGGGATTTCGGACTGGGCAGCATGTAGAAGGAAAGTCCACCAGAGGAACAGAGAGAAGGTGCTTACCATGGGCGGAAGTTTCTCCAGCATGACTCTGCCTACTAGAGGGAGAGCTAAGCTTACAAAACACTGAAACCAACGTGCGACTCCTGGAGATGCTCTGGAGCGGCTCTTGTGTATGCTTTCATAGCAGTGACCACTTGGCCTCATGAACAGCAAGGGTAACAAATCAAGGCCCTGGGATTTTGAACAGGACTGAGCTCAAGGGCACCAAAGATAAACATATATAGATGCATATTCTACTTTTTAAATATATATTTAGTACAGGGTCTACGGGGTACAGAGTCTCACTACATAGATCGGACTCATAGTGATTCTTCTGTTTTCAGCCTCCCAAATACTGAGATTATTGGTGCACGCCACCTCGCCCAGTCTTAGCCTCCCCCAGGGCTGGGGCCTGCATAGCACACTGGGGTTGAATCCCTGCCGCTGCGCTTTGCCTAAGCAGGTGCTTTAGTCTGCTGAATTATTTGGCCTACCCCATACTGTATTTTCAAAGGAAATATAAGGAAATTAGTTTTTAACACCCCTTGAGAACTCTAGCAATAGCATCTTGGCTGTTGGTGCTACAGCCCTGCAGCAAGCCTCTGGCTGCAGATGGTCCAAGGGGGAAAAACACCCTGCATGTGGAAGGAAAGAAAGGGGTCTTCTTTGGATTTGAATTCAGTCATACACAGTTGAATGGATGACACACTCGAGATCTGTATGTGTTGCTAATCCCAGGTAACTCTTTAATCCTTTAATCCTGGGTCGCTCTTGTCGCTGCTGCATAATTGTGTATTATTTCTAGGAATAATGCATTCCACTTCTAAATTGTGAGTCATTTCGTTTTGACAAAATAACCAGCATTTTGATATGTGTTTGACTATTTCATTATTATTTTTAGAACATTATGTGGGATACACAGGCAAGCAGAAACTGGGCATAGAGATAAGCAGATTTGGATCTTGCCTAAGAGAAGTGGCACACAAAGTCTAAAAAATGCCCCTTAATTTTTTGCATTTATGAAAAAAGCAAATAATTTTATTTTTGTTGCTTTTATGATCGGTATCATGTATAAGCTTTGCAAACTCAAGACACAGATCAAGCACTTCATGACGCGGCTCCCAACAGCATACCTTACTTGGCTTTCGTTCATTGTCACCAGTCCATAGAAGAAGACACACAAGCCAACAACTGCCGCGGGAATCAGCATTCCAGTGTACCAGCCCAGCCAAGCGAAGTACAGCCCAATCTTCTCTCCAAAATACATCCTGCACAGGACAGTGAAAGCAGTCAGACCCACGTGCACAAACGTTGCGTTGTCTTACTAGAGTGAGGACATGAAGGAGAAAATAAAATCTGAAAGGTACACTAGACACCGTGAAAGGGAAAGAATCTGTTCAAAGGGAAGGAAAAACTGGGATGAGGAAAAAGCTCTATCCATGCATATATGTAGGGTGGCTTGAGGAATCCTGCTGCTGTTTTTGCAGGTCTACTGAGCAGTTTTTCTTGATGCAAAGGAAATTCTCTTGTCATCATTTTTGCTGTTGTCTCCTCTTTCTGAAAGATAGACTCTTTTGATTTAATTTTCTGTATTGTGCCAATTAAATTCTGTAGATTTCACGATGTAGGGACTTGGAGTCAACTTCCCTTAAATGCATTTATCCAAGTTTTCCCTTTTATTTATTTCTCCTGAGAAACCCTGATCTACAGTTGTCATTTCATTTCTCAAATAGGCTTTGAAGTGGAAGCTTATGTTGATCATTGAATATAATCTATTGACACCAATCAAAGCAACTTTTTCCTTAAACAAGTATTCCCAGGTGATATGGAGAGAAGTTTTGCTTTTTTTGCTTCAATTTTTAATGTATTTGGTTCTTGCAGGGTGTCATTATGCAGCTTGAATGTGTGGTGATCCTCTTGCTTTCAGCCTCTCCAGTGCTGGGATTACAGGTTTACACCACCACGCCTGGACTCTGGCTGCTCAGCCTGCTCTGGGGGCAGGGCTGGCGTGGCATGTGGTGCCAGGGATCAAACCATGGTTCCTGAGCTTGCCTAAGATTGCCTATGCAAGCACTTTAGTCCACTGAGCTATCTCACCGACCCTGGGGAGGGGTTTTGGAGCCCACTGCAAACATGGTGGAATCTCTTTGTCATAATGATAAGGGGTATGGAGAAAGATCTGCTTTCTCCAGAAAGTATTAGACTAAGATTTAAACTACACCACTGGAAGTGGAGAGAAGTCACAACATTATAAACTTGTAATATAATCACTTGTATTAAGGCAGATTTCAGGGCTAGGGAAATAGCTCAGTGGTCTAGCCATCTGTCTGGCAAGCACAACGCTCTGGGTTTGAGCCCCAGTACCTCAAGCCAGCCTCTGGGTGTGTGGTGCAGGCTGTGCATCCAGGTGTGGGGCGCAGGCCTGTAATTCCAGTGCTTGGGAGGCTGAGGTGAGAGGATCACTGTGAGAGTGAGTTGCACAACAAGACCCTACATTAATTAGTTAATGATATTAATAAAAGGACAGATTTCAAGTCTGTATCAGGAGAGGTAAAGACTAACACCAAAGAGACAGACAGAAATGGCCATGACCTGGAGAGCTGGGACTCACAGCCTCTTACACTCTCTAAGCTCTATTTCAAAACCATCACAGAGCTCAAGAGGAGGGAGGAGAGGGTTACCACACTGCCACCCCCTACCACGTTTCCACCACAGCACCCCTCCTCCCCTGGTTACATGCAGTAGGGTCTCTGTTCACAAACTTCATTGTCTCCACAGCTCTGGAGACTGCAGTCATGTTTGTTACTTAATGTGGAGCTCTCAAAGGGAAGCGAAGTTTTACTAAAAGCTTCTGTTCGTGAACTGCATTGTTGGCAAACCAGCATTTGTAAACCGAGGAACTGCCCTACACAGAGGCTGCTTCCTGTGGGGTTCCCTCTGCTGATCGGCTCTGTGGCCAAATGTCAGCATTAAATACACATTGAAATGTGCTCTCACTAAGATAATTATTCAGCTCAGAAATTCTACTTGCAATTTGAAATCTTTCTGATGCCTCTGGTGAAATATTTTTTAAACTGTCACATAACTGTTTTATTAAGCAGGTTTTGTAGCTAATGATTATAAAGTGTCCTCTTTCCAGTTTCAAATATTTTCCAGTGGAAAACAGATGGAAACTAGACAATCACTGGTTATTGCATGTCTCCATATGGTGTTTAAAACATGAATAAAACACAAACACATGTCCAGAAATAATTGTTTGCAAAGAGGCCCAAGAATGGACCCTTCTCTGCCTTCCATCCACAACGCAATCCCTGGGTGCTCCAGATAGGCTTTTTCCTGTGCTTCTCCATCACCGTGGGCACAGCATGTGAAGTGCCCAGCTCCTGACCATGCACGTTCTCTCCCGACACAGAGGCGGCAATGTGAAGGAGCATCACATCCTCAAGAGTGTGTACTCTTAAGAAAAAACCTTGTTTTCAAATATTATAAAGTCAGATTCTTTAAAGGCAGTCTGCCTGCTACTTATGAAAAAATCCTGGCCCTTGTACAGCATTCTATAGCCAAGCCTGTGTAGTTCAATAGGGGTTTCTTCCTCTCCACCAGCTTAATTTTGGTAATAGGGAAGTTTCTAAAGTGAAGGGACATGTTTATGCACTTCTTTTATGGCCCCTTTTGATTTTCAAGAGTGGTAGATTACCCTAGTTCCCTGGGAAACTGCTTATGATACTGCTGGACCAGCGATACTGCCGACATAAAGATGGAAGGAATAACCCAGGCTCTTCTTTGGCCCTGTATGCCGGAGGGCTGTATACATGAGCTGTGGTCCAGGGGCTGAGCTCTGGTAGAACCTTTGTCCGGTTTTCCTGTACCCCTTGGCAAGTTAGTGATTTTCTGCTGCTGTTGCTGCTAATGCCTCTTTGATTTAAAAAGCTATGTTTGATTTCTTAGCTTCCCCATCTGCTTGTGTAACAAGTTCCCTGTGTCAATTTCTTCTGTTGAAACATCACCCCGGGGCTTCTCCACTCCCTGTCACTTTTCCCCTGACACAAAACACTGAGGATAATTGTGAAGCAGCCCCTTTTGCTCTCCATGCTCCGTGCATTTGCAGGACCTGATGAGGTCCAGCGGCTGATGCTTGTACCACATTCCCCAGCGCGCCCAGCGCTCGTACAGCAGGTGTCTGTTGTTCTGAGGCCCATGGGTTTTGATAGGCAGGCTGCTCTTGTACGCTCCCTGAAACACATAAGACAACAGGCATTGCTACGCATTCTCCTGGAGAAATGTGAACCAATCAAGAACAGCTTCATTCCTTGCGGAGTCATTTAGCAATCCAGCGAAAGCTTCAGAACTGATTCATGGAGGACTAATACCATAACGATGGATAGAAAACTATTTTTGCGGGCAATCTTCTGCCAGCTCCTTCAACATCATTTATTTAATTTATTTATTCTTTTAGTTTTTGTTTTCACTTTTTAATATCCGTTCTCAGTACAAGACGTTTCCATTTGGCTTGGGAGGTGGGTGCCTGCGCATCACGCAACTTGATTCTGTTGTCTTAATCCCTTCTCTTTCCTTCCCACCACTCACCTTCTGTATAATATTTGGTACCCCCACAAGACATATCTTAATTCTTCTCCCCGCACCCCACCTCAGCCATTGACATGAAGTGTAGCCCCTTGTATCCTCTGGATCATTTTTTACTTGGCTGTTGCTTTGTTCTTTGTCCCTCTCAAATGAGAGACACCATATGTCATATAGCTTATGTGTCTCATCTATTTCATTCAACACTATGCTTCCCAGGTGCATCTATTTTAAATTACATCAGTGAATAATTAGGTTGCATTTCACTTGAAATACACCAGTCTTCAAGTTTCAGCCTTTGGACTCTGTGGCCTTTTAAGAAACACAATGTCCTCACTGCTAACAGGAGCAACTGTTGCAATCCCTAGTTTAGAATCTGAGGGCATTATTCTGCTGCAAATTGTGATAACCTCTCAGAATTATTTATCTCGTTTACAGTAGCTATGGAAGAAAGTGTTCATTTGAAAGGAAGAGGCCTCAGCCTCCGTTTTAATCACATTTTAGACCCTAAGAAACCTAAAACATATTCCAAATATGAAGAATTTTAAAAGTATGTTATATCTTCTCTTGAAAACCCATCAGAGTGAATTTTAGAGCTAAATGTTTCCAAGAAACTTGGCTGTTTGTCCCTACAGACAGAATAGGCTTTAAATAGTGGCTTGCAAGGGCTTCGAGGCTCTGCAAGAGACATTTAAATTACCCGGGGATGGATGAAGGCACAATGGAGTGCAGCTCCAGAATGGCCTTCCTGCAGTTGGTCAGGCATCTAACTCCTGCGGGCTTCAAGCTGAGGAGTTGGAAGCAAATATCTAGCACCCAGGCATAGGGATCCCCACTGGAGGAAGGTTTGTGAAAATGGACTGACATGGTACAGCAGACTGTCCTGAGATTTTCTGAGTAAAGGAAGACAAAACAAAACCTCAGCTTTTTTTTTTTTTTCAATGACTGCTGATAATTCTCCAGAAACACATAACCTTCCTTCCCAATGGTGGCTAAGTGAGCTTACTGTGGTCACTCACCCATTGAGCATTTCACACTCAGGACAGCAACAGGGTCCCTAATGGGTGCTGGAGAAGTGCCTGAACCAGAGGAGCACCACGCTCATCACAATACTTGGCCACCAACGAGTCTACAGCTCACAGGGCTGTCAGGAGGAGGGGCAAGGCTGAGGAAGGTGGGGTGCTGGACTGCGCCTCAGAGGGGAGTCTTTGGCGTGGCTCTTCTCTGCTTTTCTATACCATGAACAGCTTTTCTCCATCATGTCCTTCTGCACTGCCACTCCTGCCTTGGAGGTAGTGAACCATGCACTGAACCCCCAAAACCGTGAGCCACAGGAACCTTTTCTCCTTCCAGTAGTGAATGTCAAGTATTCTGTTTAAGCAACAGAAACGGGATGGGACCAATAGCCATGGTGGCCAATACAACTATTTTCTTGGTTTTAACATTAAGCCTTTGCGTACTTAATCTACCACTCTACTAACTCTGCTCCTGAGCCTTAGTTATTCATTGTTCTGCCTTGGAAATGACATGCACTGTGCTAAGGAGCAGGCCGGCTGCTGTAACTACCCTTGTGTATTCCTGAATTTCTGTTCTTCCTGTGTCCCCCCCATTTCCATATTGAGAGAATTATATATTCCACTGATATCCTCAGCAAATCCCTTTTTTCCCCTCTAGCTGGCTGTTATCCTTTAAAAAATTCTCAGATAACAGGAAAATAAATGACACAGTAAAATGCACTACCACCTGCATCAAAGAGAAAAAAAAGTCATGAACTGAAAAGTGAAAATCAAGCCATAGCCAGTAATGGTGACTTCATTTTCTTATTAGTCAGCCTTATTTTTCTTCTTTCAGTATCAATTAAAATCCAAGAGCCGGGCGTGGTGACGCATGCCTATAATCCCAGCACTCGGGAGGCTGAGGCAGGAGGATTGTTGAGTCTGAGACCGACCTGAGCTACAAAGTGAGCTTAAGGCCAGCCTGAACTGCATAGTGAGACCCTGTCTTAAAAAAAAAAAAAAAAAAAAGAAACAAAATCCAAGAGAAGTTCCTGAGCCCATTTTATTCACTTTCTGCTTTGCTTACATCCTTGTGTTTAAAAAAAAAATATTGCTTTTCCTTCTGTTTGTCTCTATTCTGCATGGAGCACTGCTCTATGTACTCTACAGATCAGTATTCCAGCTAAACTGTACTCATACATGGGAAGGTGACTGTTATTTGCAACCCAGTTGTAATAGATTCCAAGTTTCCCACAAAAACATATCAAATAAACTTTCCAGAGGACATAGCCTAATTATGTAGGGAAAACTACTGCACAGAGCAAAAACCAAGCCTTGTTTTGCTTCAAATATCCTATCAGGGTCCTGTTCTGCATCCCTGAACATTTTAGCACTAACTTTGGGTATCTGACACCCTACTTCCTTTGGCTTTGCATAGATATGAAACTGGCACAGTAGCATTGATCCCTCCACTGTTATTGGCAGAATAAAGGAAAAATACATGCTAGAGCCTAGACACAGAACACAAATGTGCTATTATTCCTATTCTTTTTGTGAACAGTAATTCCAAAAACAATATGAACATTGAAGAGTGACTTCCTGGGCTTAAAATACTGTTTCTCTGACATTTAACCTTTTTATATCTTAATTACTCATAAATAAAATAGAATTAAAATTATTGTTTGCCTCCAAGAATTGTTGCAAAGTGCAAGTGAGATAATCCTTACCAAACACTGAGCTTACCACCAAAGAGGGAGTGCTCAGAGTGTTTTATTTGCTATTAGTTATGTAACACTGTAAATCCCTCATGTACTGTGTCCTGTAACCTCTGCCTTAACTTTATGAGCAGAATAGAAATCACTGCTGAAAGTTCCACTGAGAAACCGCTAAAGGCCTTACTCTTATTTTAAAATGTGAAATCGTCTTTAAGAAACAAGCCAGAAATGCAGAGAGGAAGGAGCAATAAAGGCAGATCACAACCTCATTCATTGTGGGTAAGCCAGGTGCAGTCTAGAGTAAGCATTTGCACTCAAAATTTGTAAGAAGGCAAAATTTGGTAGAGAGTAACATAGGCAAAGGATATCAGGGATGGTAACAGGGACTGTGTGATTCTCTGGTATCCTGAGAAAGTCAGAGCACCTGTTTATAAGTTGATGCTTCATAGCCAAATTTGCAGGAGGTGATTCGACCCAAGTAGTGTGACACACATCTGTGGGTGAGTTTGTACATAAATGTGGCCCTTGGAGGGGAAGCTCGGTCAGCACAAACAGGTCATGTGGGCACAGCCTACATGGGTCTCTCCCTTCTCAGCCCTTCACTCCCTGCTTCCTCAGAGCCATATGATCACAGCCTGAACCTCTTCCAACAGTGAGTCAAATACACCTGTCTTCCTATTGTTTTGTGTTGATTTGCATCCCAGCAATGAGACAGTAAGTAAAACAAGGGCCAAGCCCTTTGGGAGAGGTGGGGATGTCCAACAGTCTCTAGGGTGGAGCCTGGCATTGGAGCAGAGAGTGACAGGCTGAAGAGCTATGCCCAGCTGTGAAGGCTTAATAGGGGGCCCTGTGTAGGGGAGCTGCAGGAGCCTGGACAAGCAGGGGAGCCAGCCCTGTACTGTGGTGGCTGAAGACACACAGAACAATAGGAAGACAGGTGTATTTGATTCACTGTTGGAAGAGGTTCAGGCTGTGATCATATGGCTCTGAGGAAGCAGGGAGTGAAGGGCTGAGGAGGGAGAGACCCATCTAGGCTGTGCCCACATGACCTGTTTGTGCTGACCGATATGCTCCTGGGCCCCCATGAGCATATTCCTGTGGAGGTGGACAGTCAGGCTTCCACAGAGAGAACACAGGATCAGGCAGTGAGCAAGATAAAATTAAAAATTAAAAATAGAAACGGTCTTTAAAAATTACCTCATGTGGAGGAAACGCTGCTATGTATGAGCCATTGTTTATAAGTTTACGGATACCTGGAAAAAGTACAGCAAAATCAAACTTGAGTTAGTTTCAATGAAGGATTCCCTCTGTAGCACATATATATCCTTGGGAAACGGTCAGTGGAAAATCCCCTGAATGTTCTCCAATGGAACACTACCCTTCAGTAGCGTGTGAATGAGGAGACTGCTGTGGAATCCTCTGGTGTCCTCAGCCTCCGCAAGCAGAGATGAATGCTGAGATACGGCAGCTTCACCGCACCATGACATGGGAGGGGCTTTGTTACTCACTGATTTAGGTTCCTGTGAAGCAAGAGGAACTGTTTTTCTTCTTCAATACAAGACCATGTGTTCAAAAGGAAGAAGCGGAAGTCCGCATCCTCTGCCAGAATATCTCAAAATGTTACTGTACTGAGATATCTTTATTTGTTGACACCACCACAAAAGGACACAAATAACAGTACAAGAAACCCAAGATGACCTCCATCTCTGCTAGGTCTCACCCCCATGGACACTTTTAAGGGATGCTGGGGAGAATGCACATTGGGAAGCCTTTTCAGTGAGAGCCTTCTGTCTCACGATTATTTTTATTTTGTTGTTCAAACCAGGTCAGGAATATTTATTAAGAAAGAATTAGAAACAATTCCAAAGCTGAGGAATCCTTTCAATATCGTGACAATTTAATGATGCCAAAAATCCTTTTTGTAGAATATTGTGTAAATATATTATGTGTTCCGTACAGGGTTTCACTGTGTAGCTGTGACTCATAGTGATCCTCCTGTGTCTCTGCAGCACTGGGAATACAGGTGTGTGCCACCATGCCAGGTCTCGGTGGCTGGCTCAGCATGCCAGGGAGTGGGACTGGCATAGCACACAGCACTGGGAATCGAATCCCAGTGCCTGAGCTTACCTAAGTAGGTGCTGAATCCACTGCGTTATATCACCAGCCCTGTATACCTATTTATTAATAGCAATGTTGTCAAATAGTGCTTAAAGCTTGAGAAAATACTCATGAAGGCAACTTTTTAAAGACAAAATAATGTAAGCTTGTTTCTTGCTAAGCAGATATATGACATATATTTCTTTTGTTTTATTTGTTTTAATGTATTTGAAACAGGGTCTCACTAAGCAGCTTGAACTCACAGTGATCCTCCTGTTTCAACCTCCCCAGTGCTGAGATTACGAGGGTGGGCTTCCACACCTGGTCTTGGTGGCCAGCTTGGCGTACCCAGGCTGGGCCCATGCAGCATGTGGGGCCAGGGACCCGACCCCGGCCTTTGAGCTTGCCTAAGCACACTTAGGCTGAGCTATCATCTTGGCCCCCGATACGCGTATTTCATACAAATTTGTAACAGTGAAAATTATACTTAGAGGTAATTTTTATTCTACTTTTAACCCTTCTGTATTTACACTATTAAGGAAACCTTTTTTTAATGAATTTGGTGTACAGGGTCTCATTACACAGATCAGACTCGTAGTGATTCTCCTGTGTGCAGCCTTCCAAATTCTAGGATTTCGGGTGCCCACCACAATCAGTCTTTCTTTCAGCATGCCCTGGGGGCGGGGCCGGCACAGCACACCATGGATCCAGCCCTAGGGCTGTGCCCTGCCCAAGCAGGTGCTTTAATTCGCTGAGCTATCTGGTTCATTTGTTTTTATTCTCCTCTATTATATACTATACAGAGCACACAGTATCTTTATAATCATTTAAAATATATTTTTAAGGCTATTGAGCTACCAGGGCCACAGCTCAGCTCATGTTCTAGACTTCTCCAGTTTCACTTTCTAGAAAGTTTCTGTGTGAATTTCCCAGTTCTGGCAAGGCTTTGTTATTTAACTATGGTGACTATCACTCATTAGTAAGTTGCTAACCACACACCAAAAAATAGAGGCTAAAACAGTGACAATTTAAAAAGTAGAAGCAATTCATTTTGTGGACGTGGAGCACCATCTTAAATCAGTTTAGAGGTTGGTACAAATTTTGTGTAATTGAATTTTTTAATTTCAAGAACATTTGGCCATGTGCCTACTATTTTGCATCTCCAGTGAGGCATTCTGCAGCCTTATTAGTAAAAGGTCTGCTTGTAGCCTGTTGTTTTGTTTCTCAGCATTACATAAGCTTTGCAATTTAATTTACTTTTTCTAGAAAAGGCACTGAATTTTTCTTGGTATTATGTGTGTGACAGCAGACAGTTTAATGCTCAAATAACAGAAACTAGAAAGTTAAAACTAGCTGATATTTCTCTATCCAGACATAAAGTATACAAGTTTTTAAAACCATATTTTCCTTGCATTATCTTTCTTTTCATACATGCCTATTTAGAAGACTGAGTTACATAAGACTTAGAGCTCTTTAATATGCTTTTGCTCACCTAGGAAGGCACTGTGGACATGTTTCAAAGTCGGAAAGTAGGAAACTAGTGAGTGAATTTTAATCTCTGAGTAGAGTTTATGCCACACATAATTCATGCTCAGAAACTGTTATAAGAAGAGAGAATAAGGGGGCTGGGGAGATGGCTCAGTGGAATAAGTGGTTCCCTGGCAAGCACAAGGGCCTGATTTCAATCCCTCATTCCCCCCAGAAAGAGAGAGAGAGAGAGAGAGAGAGAGAGAGAGAGAGAGAGAGAGAAAATAAGTACAATATGTAATGAGCACTTTATGTAGGCAGTATTTACCTTGCCATTCAGCCCCAGCGAAGGATGTGTTAGGAATTGTTTGTTGTAATTTATTTCAAAGAAGTGATGAATCACGTTCTTTGCACACTGTCCTTCAAAAGTATGGTTAGTATTTTAGGATAAATTTCAAAAACAAATTTCATCCTAAAGCATATGCATGTTTTACATTTGAGCAAAATCCACTTCCAAAGTGGATTTTGTCTATGTGTTAGTCTAAAAAGCTACAAAATAGCAAGTTTATAGGAAAAAAAAGTCTATAATACTGGTATTCAATGTGTCATATACTTGGATATGATATAGGAAAAGCTTCAGTTGTTCGAAAACAGTGGCCTTGACTATGCGTGACCCACGGCAAGCGTCCACCTGCTGTTGAGCGACGTCCTTACCCACTTTGGAGATCCCGTTTTCATACTTGGTGCGCTCCAGCATGTGATACACTATCCTGCTCCGAGTTGCATTGCTGAAGAAGGTGTCCTTGTTATTTATTATGAAGCTGTTAAACAAAGGGGTTATGTTTAGCATTCTGAGCAGAGCACAGAGACCAGCCACACACCCCAGTTCCTGGGTAGCCAGCCATCTTTCTTCTCTATTAAAGTTAATTCCTCTAAAATATAGTAATTCAGAAAAGAAATCCTTCGCTAAAAAAAGCAATTGGCAAAGTGTAAGAGAGACTTTATAGAAAATGCAAGGGGTTATCAAATATTCATGTCGATATCTTCTTTCAGTGTACAGGGAAGTTTAAGTGTTCTCATTCCTTTTCTATTTAGCAGAGAACAAGGGGAGAATGGATTGCTCATTGGTTCACATGAATTTTATACTCTCTAAGGCAACACTGTTTTAAATACAGTGCATTAAAAATTAATAATGCTTCTCCCTGCCAGTTTCCAGTCCAGCTTTCTTGGTTCTCAGAATTTGGCACTGAGGAAGCCTTTTCCTCCCTTCCATGTCCTACATTGTCCCCGTGTGTGAGGATAAGCAGAGGGGCCATGTGAGGGCCCAAGGTGCAAAGAGCACAAGAGAGAGGGGCTTGCTCTAGCTTTTATCTTATGGTATATGTCAGCCTCAAAGAAGAAAGGAGGAAAGGAAGGAAAAATGGTAGGAAAGAAGGATGGAGGGAGGGAGGGAAGGAAGGAGGAAAAAAGGAAGGAAAGAAGGAAGGAAGGAAGGAAGGAAGGAAGGAAGGAAGGAAGGAAGGAAGGAAGGAAGGAAGGAAGACAGGCAGGCAGGCAGGCAGGCAGGCACGAAGGACGTGCTAATGCTGGGTCTCATTCACCCAGATCTGAGTCCTCTGTCTCCGGAGATTCACCTCTGCAAGTGGCCACGCCTCGTGTGTCATGTGCCAGGCACTCAGCCCTCCAGGATGAGGTCTTCCCTGATCCTTGCCTTCCCTTCACTCTGCACATGCGCAGGGTCCAGAGGGAGGCGGTCATGGAGTTGGCACCTCCCCTGCTGCTCTGTGCGTCCTGACCTCTTGCAGAAACCGAGATGGGACTCTACTGTGACTCACTACTCGGTCGCACACTGGCCTCTGCAGCGCGGCTCGGTCTGATCCTCACAGCTCTCTTTTACCTGGAGCAAGTCTGCTGCTCTCCACTCTGAGCACAATTTCAGTTCTCATTTTCATCTCGGTCTCTAGACTGTACTCAGACAAAATCTCTAATCACTTCTTACAGCTCTGGCTTCTGTCTTTGTTCATCTATGCAGGTATAAAGTTTTCCGTCACATTAAAAAGCCGTGGCTCTTGTGTGGCAGATTTTGCTCTCTAGTGTCTGTTCCTCCTCTTGCCCCACTCTCCAGCACATTCCTCTCCTGCTGTGGAGGGGTTCTCTCCTTGCAAAAGGCTTTCTGATCCCCTCTTCCTAATGTGGCTTCTTATTTGTGTCTTTCATACAACATTGAATTTCTCAGCCCTGTTCCAGCTGCACATCTCTACACTGCCTTAGTGTGTGAGTACCTCAGCATTCATAAGCTCTGTACTTTGTCTCTGCACTTAGATCAGCAAATGCAGGGTCCTGTCAGTTGTGGGTGGCAAGAAATTCTAGAGCTCTGATGTTGCTGTCACCACCAGCCCACTCAGCACTTCTGCACAAGTATGTCTTCAGCAGATATCTTGATTTTTTTTAAGCAGGCATTTTTTTCAAAACTCGGTTTGCTCAGTATGTAGGCAGGAAACAGACAACACAAGGGAGCCAAGAATCAAATTCAAAGCATTGCCATGAAGGAGACTGAAGTAGCCTAGGAGCTTTGGAAACCACGGGGCAGGAACTTAGGGTTCAGTTTTCAGAGTTTCTCCAGAGTGGTGACACTGAACTAGGAGCAGAATGAAAAGCCACTTCTCATCCATTGCCAAGAATCAGCAATGGAAGAAACAGAGCTCTCAGAAAGGAGGGGTCTGCACAGCCACTGGCTGGGTCATAGGTTGGTTGGCCTGGGATTCTCTCTCTCCTTCCCTCAACTTCCAGATTGCCAAATCCAAGTTAATGTAGTTAAGTGAGCAGGGCCTACACCCTCTTCCCTACTGGGCTTATTTCCATCTTAAATGTGCTTTACTACATTAACATAAAATCCGACAATTTGTTTTTTTCTGTCTCATTTGACTAGAAGAACCGCAAAAAGAGAAACCCTATCCTAACTTGCTTGGAGTCCTCAAGCATGATATGCAGAACCTCAGTAAGAACTATTTGAATAGATACACCAATAAATAATGACTACAAAAATAAATATGTAAACAAGAGAGTCTTGCAGTATTCCCTAAAGAAATTCTCCCCTTCACTTAGTAAGCTTAATGCAAAACAGATGATTTAATTAATGAACATATTAATTAATTTCTAATATAGTGTTTAATAATTTACCAATGAGAATAATCTGTTATAGAAAGTCTATTATTATTATTACCAATTTAGCTATTTTCACTGCGTGACTTATTAACACATGATAATTTTGAAAGAGGTGAGAGCAAGACTACCAGCTATGCCTTTATGAATAATTACTTGCTAGTACAATGTTTCTATGTTATCACATTAATGAAGAACAATGCTTGCTTACTGTTGTTTACAAGTTAGGTGGGCATTTTAGTACAATGATCCATCCTGTGACCTATTTGCTGCATAATCAAATTGGTCCCAAGTGTGGTTATTCTGTTCACAGAGCCCAGGTGGTAGAGAGAGACAGAACTCACTGGTGAATCCGGGCTCTGCTGAAGGGGCCAGTGTAACAGTCTGATTCCCCCAGCTCTGGAAACGCTGACTTGTCCAGAACCATCGGGTTTTGGGACATCCACTTCTTGATTCTCTTAAAGTAATTCTGTACCCTGAAACACAATCACATTTCAGAACTAGATTAGGTTGCATTCCAGAGCCATGCTAACCTCTCATGACCATTCTCTGAAATATCAAAGAAAGAAGTCCAGAAAGAGAGACCGACTACTCCACACTGCCATGCACTCATCCACGGGTGTTGCTCTAGTCCCACACTGAAGAAATCATTAGCAAAACCAAGCAAGCACTTTGTTCATTTAAACTCCGAAAAAATAAATCTATGTACCCACTTGAATAAATGTACAAAAACATTCAAGAATCACCATATATAAAGATGGTGATGGGACGCAGTATAAAAGATGAGCAGGGCTGGCCAAATAGCTCAGTGGATTAAAGTGCGTGCTTAGGCAGACACAGTGGCCAGATTCAATCCCTGGCATGCCATGCCAGCCCTGTCCCTGGGGTATGCTGAGATCATGACTGAGACTGGGCATGGTGGCTCTCGCCTATAATCCCAGCTCTTTGGGAGGCTGAACACAGGCAGATCACTACAAGTCCAATCTATGCAGTGAGTCCCTGTAGATCCTATAGACTCTTACTAAAATAAAAAAAAGAAAAAAAAGAAGACCAGCAATGATATATTTACTAAAGCTGTGTGTATGTCTCTGTCCATATGTCTATCTGTGTGCAGAGATGGATTACTCTCTTGTTCTTTTAAAAAGAGGCTGGCAATGTGCTGCTACACAAACAGAGACTGAGAAGACAGGAAAGACTGACACACACTTAGCACATGTGCCAGGCAAAGGATGTGGAAACCAAGCAAAACAGGCTTACAGGAGAGCTTGCATCTGACTGAATCAGTGAACTTGCCCAAGTCACTCAATTTTTCTTCCCTGAGGGTCTGCAGACACAACTGCAAACACACAGTTAGTAAATAAAAATAATAGTGACATTGCTGGGGAGCTACAACTTGGCTCTGTACTTTAAAGCTGGTCAGTAATGACAATGGAGTGCCCATCTTTGACAGGTCTGGACAAAAAAAAAAGGAATACAAAGGAAGAATCATGATGTGTGTGTATAAACAGTACAGTTAGGATAAATATGCCGGGCTTCTGCATAATTCTATGAAAAGCAAGATTTGCACTAATAGTGGTTGGACAAGATATTATGTTGGTTTCTAGTACTATGGACAACCACTAGGGAGATAACAAGGTAGAAAGTATTAATTACTGAATCCGTGATATAATTCAGCTATAAAAAATAAGGTAAGTATATAGCTACACTCTCTTCATTCACTGATTAGAGACATCTGCTATAATAATGTCTGTAAGTATAATATCATATATGCACCTTATATGATACCAAAACATTACGAAAACAGTTTGCAATGTATTAAATTATTGAATCTGTCCCATTAATTTGTCTTGAAACTGTCTCATTGCTATGTGTTCTTCAATTAAAAAAAGAAAAGTAATAAGGAAACTTGAGCCAGAGGTTTGCCTATACACTTAAGTGTTTCAAAGTGGGAAAAACCTGGCAGTGTAGTCAAAATACAGACACTGCTGTATTAGGCCTGGGGTGGAGCCTGAGATGTCACATTTCCCCAGGGAAGCTCAGGCTGGTGTGCATGGCATATCCCCAGAGCAATGCATTTGTCATGGAATCTGGGCAGATTCTACTCTGGGTTCTGTTTCAGGGAATCTGACATGAGGACATTTGGGCTCAGCATAGATGATGGTCATTACTATTGCATGCATATGTATGTACTGATTAGAGTCACCTTCATCTTACAGAGAATAAGAAGGGAGTGACTACTTTCAAAAATTGATTCTGAAGGTCTAAATTCTGAATTACCGTAATAATTACACACACTAAGAAATCATGCTGTGCTTATACTCTCTAGGTTCTCTGGGCAATTCTTGGCAGTTTCTATTGTAGTAATTCAAAGTGGTACACCAGATGTTCCCACACAACTATAAGCACCGTATTTGTTTGTTCAAGAAAAGAGCATTTGGAGTTCAAGAGAAAAAACGTTAGGGCAGGTACAAGTAGAGACATTATATTGCAAGGATCATTTCACTTCAAATTTATGATGATAAAATTATGAGTTAAATTTTGAAATGAAATCATGATATAAGGTATAGGTTGTGAAAACCTTGATGCTTCCATTGCCAAGAAAGACTATTATATAGACAGCAGGCTGGTTTTGGATTCAGAGGAATCCCAGCATGCATTTTATGTCTAGAACAATAAAGGAAGCAGTATCACAAGTGTTCATTTTGCTGCTGCTCATTATAAAGACAGCATCCTAATTTATTAAAGATCACTGTTTCTCAGGGGTCAGTGCCCACACATGTAGAAAACATCACATGGAATACATAAGACTTACTCTAGTTTTTAAATTTTTGCCTTGCTTTATTTAGACTAGCCATGCATGATGAATGTCCTGCGGCTTAATTTGCTGGTCTTTGGAACTGGACCAAATGTTTCCACTCTTTCAGGTCCAAGCTCCTGAGATCTAAAGATAGGAAGTAATTCCATCTGTGCTACTTCATTAAGTGGCCAGGGAAATCAAATAAAGGCAGATGCTCCAACTGTGATTAGAAAATATTGATGCACTATGAGACTCAAGAACTTACTACCTTTGAAAAAATTAGAAACAAAAAAATGGAAGTGAAATAAAAGAAATTTGAAAAAATATATAAGAAAAGGACTTTCACATCATCACCTATGTCATTTACATACAGTGTTATCAGTTTATATTTATTTTTTTCTTTTTAAATGTATTTAGTACAGGGTCTACAGGGTCTCACTACATAGATCAGACTCGTAATGCTCCTCCTGTTTTCAGCCTCCTAAGGCCTGGGATTACAGGCATGCACCACCATGCCCAGTCTCAATTTCTGTCTCAGTGCACCCAGGTGGCAGGCCAGCATGGCATGCCAGGGACAGAACCTCTGTCCTGCATCTGCCTAAGCAGGCACTTTGGTCCACTGAGGTATCTGGCCAGCCTTATCACCTGTATGTCTTGTGAAAGGGTGAATGATACCTCACAGTGCCCGGAGGTCATGTGGATTTGAATATGAGGATGAAAGAATCCAGTTTAGTCACTTCTTCCATCTTTAGTGTTCTTGTATTTTAAGTGAAAAGACATTTTAAAAAATGAAAGGATGATGTCCTGTCTTCCGGTGCCCACTGCACACAGCACATATTCTATTATTTGTGATCATAACAAGACAAGGGAATACCAGCACTAGGATTTCTGCTGCTAAAGCTGCTACCGCCATGCCACCAACTTATCTCACAGGTCATCTGCACCTAATAATCATTTATCATACTGGGCTTCTTGCACATTCAATGTGAAGGTGAAATCTAAGAGATCCCTATGAAACAAACGTTGCTCAAATCAGAGAAAAGCAAAGAGAATTATAATCTAGATTAAAGTGTTAAAAGAATTGGGTTAAGTTCCACAGTTGGCCAAGCCAGCTGTAGGAGTTGTGCTCTTAGTGTGGACGGGACCAGTGCAGGGATTGCTTCTTCTACCCATCGCTAAATCCTGTTTTCATTCTGCCTTCTCTTGGGCCATTCTGAAGGTGTTCCAGCATTTGTTTTTCAATTAATTTTCTTGAGAAACAAATAGCAATGAGACAGCTTCAAAACCAATCAATAGGAGAGTTTCAATAATTAACACATTGCATATTGTTGTCTTCTTAAGGGTTATCCATAGTACAAGAGAAAGACATAACATCCTGTCCAAATACTATTAGTGCAAATCTTTCTTCTCATTGAATTAAGAGAAAGTAGCTATATATCTATCACAATTGTTCTGTATATAGATACAAAATGGTCCTTCCTTTGTATCCCCTTTATTTGTTTAGCTCTGCTAGGGATGGGTATTCCATTGCCATTTAAATATTGTAGGTGCATGAATTCAGCAAAATAATCCAATATAGTCCAGTAGTCCATAATAGCAGTGGGTTATCCATAGGACTGGCAACATCAGAAGTTGTTGACTTGAGCCATTCACAATGTAGCATATCTATATGGCTTTACTTTTTACGCTTCTTTTTTATACTTTTTTGCTGGATGGTCAGACCAAGATGAAGCAAGACATATAAAACAAGAATTGCAACCTTTGTATCTGATAAAGTCAGTCAAGTCCCCTCAGGATTTATCCTGTAATCCTGTACTGCACTTTGTAGATCCTTTGTCAGTGTCAGCTAAGTGGATGAGTCATGGCCATTGCTTGACCAATTTGCTCAACATTTCAATGTGAAAATGCTTTATATAGAAAAGATAAGTTGCAGGGATAAGAAAACTACTGGTGGGCCAGCCAAATAGCTCAGCAGATTAAAGCACCTGCAAGCAGGTGCAGGAGCCCTGGGTTTGATCCCTGCTGTACTGTGCTCTACCCTGGGGGCATGCTGAGACAGCAATTGAGACTGAGCATGATGGGACTTGCCTGTAATCCCAGCTCTTGGGAGGCCATAAACAGGAGAATCACTAGGAGTCTGATCTAGTAGTGAGACCCTGAACACCTTGTAGACCCTTCCCTAAAATATAAAGATAAATAAACAAACAAAAAAATCTACTATTGTCTCTCTCAGCCTTCTTGGAGAATAATGACCTTCCAAAGCTGGGCAATTGCTTATGATTTCCACCCCAGCCTGGGTTAGGGTTACTGTAAACAGTGCCCAAGGCTTCAGAAAAGGAAACACGGAAGTAGAGTGCAACGGACAGATGGGCCTTTACAGGTACACACTACTTTTTAGAATCTTACATTCATAATGGCTATATATCACAGACACACACATACACAAACACAATTACATGACCCTGGATTTTCTACAAAGGAAAAGATTAAGGAGAAAAGAAATCAATCATTTTCTGAATTAAATGTATATATTTAGGTAAATTACATATTTTTTTGCTTGAAAATAGTATAACAGGGACAGTGGAGATAGCTCAGCACTCTAAATGCTTGCCTGGCAAGCATAAAGACCTGGGTTCGATCCCCAGTACCTCATGCCATGCCCACCCCACAAGCTTTGGAGCGTCGTTCCAGCCTCTGGAACTGGGTGTGGTGGTGCACATCTGTAATCTCAGAACTACAAGTCTAAGCTGTGTGGAAAGACTCTGTAGCAAGCATATAAAACAAAAAAGAAAATAGTATAACATTTTATAAACTTCTGCATTTTTCTGTGCCATGCCCTTTTGCATGCACCCAAAGCCAAGGCACAGAAAAACACTTATGATGAATGAGATGGAAAGGGTCAGCACAGCCAGGTGTACGACGTTTGACGATGATGTGATAGGACCCACAGAGAGTATGCGCCCGAGTGACAAAGCACGCTGCAACTTCCTGATACAGGGTCCATTTTTCAGCGTACTCATAAGGTTAGCCAAAGTAGGGAAGAACACTATTTTCCACTATTTAAATTGATTCATTAAGATTTAATGTGATAGACATATTTGTTATGAATTCTCAGTACACGTTCATTTTAAATCTAAGGTACCACATAATTAATAAAATAGACTCTTGTTGAGATTTATTTTTTGTGAGTCACTGCATGAAAGATGCCTTTTCAATAAATAGCGCAACCTCTCACTATGGGAAGTTATGTTCTCTCATGCATTCTGAGACAAAGCTCTAAAATTCCAAACAGATTTTCCCAACTGTCCAACACAGAAGAGACATTTCTGCACAACAAAACAAGAAAAATCTACAATAACAAATTTATATATTGCAAGAGTCCAGTGACTTCAGTTTTATTAAATAAAAATAACTGAAAATTTATTACAAAGACCAGAACCAAACATTCACATACCAAATGATGAAAATTCTGTCTGAATCAGAGTACCAACTTGACAGAAGTAAATGATTTTGCTAAGAAGCACCATTAAAGTTTCAGGAAATCATTTCAATACTAAGTTTTGTAATGTTCATTTTAACCTGAAGGTTTTTTCCTACACAATTTGCTTTCCCTACCATCAAATTCTATCACACAGATATTGAATGTTTGAGAGAGAGAGGTTCATATTTTCCTACTATAATTGCTCATCACCATAGTAATTTTATTTGTGCTACTGGGGTTTGAACTAAGAACCGTGCACTTGCCAGGCAAGCGCTTATTCTACTGAGCTATCTCCCTGGCTCTCTTCCTATTATAATTTCTAAATTTTAAATTATATTCAGAAATTTTCTTTGACAACACCACCCAGATTCCTTCAGTTGTTCCTAAAATTTGGGCTGTTTGGTGCTTCTATCTTTTGTGTTATTCTGACTGGGAATGACATCTATCTATCTATCTATCTATCTATCTATCTATCTATCTATCTATATATTGATAGATATATATCAATCAGTGGATGATGCATACTGTGCCTCACTCAAATATTCTGTCTTTGTTAATTGATTCTTTTCCAATGAGTAAGAAAGGGGCCAAATATATGACATGTTTTGTTTGCACAGTTACTGAATAGAAGTTCACTTTTTTCTCAATTAAACAGTGCCAAAGTAGTTCAGCTGGAAAAAATTATTGTTTCAGAGTTTAGGTTTCATTAATTTGCTTTCCATAGCTACTCTTACTACGATAGGTAAAAAGCTGATGCTTTGAGATGAACCCCTTACGAGCAAGTCTATTTTTTCCAGTAGGATAAGAAAGGCACCTTAAAGTGGTAGAGTAATGTTAGGTCTGGACAAGAAAGATGCCCAAGACCTTGGGAAATCCCTGAAGACCCCATGATGGTAATCTTCAATAAAAGTTATGGATTAAATGAGAAATGGGTACTTGCTAGGTGGTTGTTCTACTACTCTTTTTTTTTCCATTTATTTTTATTTTATTAAAATACAAATGTCAATCAGACAGTTTCAAAACACCTTAACCATACAGAGTCGATGAATTAATACATAGCAAACTGTTTTCATAACGTTTTGGTACTGTACAAGGTGCATACATGATATTATATTTACAGGTTTTTTTATAGCTGAAATTATATCAAAAATTCAATAATTATTTACCTAGTGGATGACCATAGCACTAAAAGCTGACATAATATCCTGTCCAACCACCATTAGTGCAGATCTTGCTATTATAGAATTATGTAGAAGCACAGCGTTATCTATCCCAACTGTACTGTCTATACACACACATCATGATTTTTTCTTGTTCTACTACTCTTGCCCGTCATCATTTATCCATTGGTCCTGGCTTTCTAGATATTTTCAAAATTATAATGTCTTAAGATGGTATTGTACGGGGCCGGTGGTATAGCTCAGGGAACTAAGCATTTGCTTAGGTAAACACAGGGAGCAGGGCTGGATCCCTGGTTCCCCATGCAGCCCGGGCCCCACCAGCAGGTGCACCAGCCCCGCCTGCCACCCGGGCGCGGTAATGCATGTCTGTAAAAACCACAACACGCGGGAGGCAGAAAAAAAATAAAAGATATTATACAATGAAAATCCTCCCACAGCACTGTCATGGAATGGTACAGGAATAACAATAATAAATATAGAAAAATAGTCAAGAGATTATCTGACTATACATATATTCAGTTTGGTAGAAGTTATTTCAGAAATTTTTTGCTCAGGTCAAGAGAATTTTTATCGTAAAGTTTACAACTGCTAGTTTAAATAAATAGATTTTTCTTTTCCCAAATGACAAGATAGTCATAAAGAAATCATACATCACCCACCAACCTGCCCATTGATTTGTTCCTTCCATCAGTATAGTAACATTTTTTCCTGAAAAAAAAAAAAAAGAAAAGAAATAAGCTGAAGAAAGTCACAGGAAAATAAATTGAGATCAGTAGGTGAAATCACTACACAATATTGACTATTTCAATAAACCAAGTTCACTATACTAAAAGAACTTAACACTTCAAATAAATCTTAGAATATAACACAAAGTTCAATTAATGTACATCATTTTTACTTCAGAATGTGTTACTTGTAACAAAATCTCTTTAAATCTCAACAAAACTTCTTTGAATATGTATTTTAATTATATTTTTAAAGCTAGTACCCTGCCAGTCATTGTACATTAACCAAGTTGTTTGGGTTCCATGTTGCATGAAGTGTTCTATCCATCTGTCTGTCCATCCATCCATCCATCCATCCATCCATCCATCCATCCATCCATCCATCCATCCATCCGTCCATCCATCCATTCATCCATCTAAACATATAGGTAATAAATCTTTCTGCTTTTTTAGAAAAGCCAAAGGTTCTAAGCCACTAAAATCTTAAGAGAAAAAAGATAACCTCTGTCCTCAGGGAGCTTCCTTCACTGCTAAGATAGCACGTGATCAGCTACACCGAAGCAGGATAGTGTGGAAACCGCTTACTGAAGAGTCCTAAAAGGGGCCTCAGTTCAGGGCTGCAGCAGAGGAGGAGGAGGGGAGCCCAGCAGAAGTGTCCAGGTGCTGATTTAGGGGTGACAGTGAGTAGTAAACTTCTAGCTAAGCGGTTATGTCTGGCTTGTTAGACAGGGTGGTGCTTGAAAGACAGTGAAGGGACTGAGGACCACAGCTGCATGAGGAGAGGACTGCAAATAATTAGGTTGTAGTTAATGTGTATTTTAAAAGTGGAGGACTTCCAAAGAGAAGCCCAGTGAGGAGCAAGTGACATGGTGAAGAGGCTGGGACCAACACTAAGCTAAGGGTTTGAGAGGAAGGCAACCAGGAGCTGGTGTTCTAAGTGGGCTCAGCAGGCTGGGTTGAAAGCAAGAAAATACTCAGTGGAAAGCGTCATTTCCTCCTAAGAGATTTTCTCTATAATCTCACACTGGACTAATCAAGAGTTCTATTTTTGTCCTTCAATACCTGAAAGCATTTTGCTCTGAACAAACATTTACTAAACAATATACATAGAAATTGACCTTAAATAATTCTTGGTATCAAGAAAGAAATCAAGGAACTAGAGTAAAGGGGACAAGGATTATAGTTACAGTTATCATTAGGAGCTGTGGTAAAGAATTTACGAAGGACTAGGGGAGAACACAGGTGGTGCTCGGATTAAGGCTTAAGCACTGTGGTCCAACTAGGTTTCTCTCAAACATTTTGAGAATTTTTGTTTTGTTTTGAAATGCTTGGAAGATTTTTTTTTTTTTTTTTTAAGAAAGGATCCATGGCAAGAGAAAGTCATATAATATGAAAATACATACTTTTTTTGATCGTCTGTAAGAGCAAATTGTCAATGAATATTCAAGAAAAAGTCTCCCTTTCTCCCTTTTCTTAGAGAATTTACGAGGGAAACTTGTCTGGATAAGTACCAGCTTCTCTCTTTGTAATGTACATAAATTTCTTTAAAAAGATCAGATGGGGCTTTTATCAGCTTTAAGACCCAGGATGCCTGCCTGAGGGCCCAGAGTGCCTCTTTGAAATGCAAAGCTTCCTAGAGAAAGCTCCTGGGAGAAGAGCAGACATTTGGAGGCTGCTATCTTATAGATATGCACAATTTTATTTTTGTTTTCTTTGCATCCAGCCAACACCCGGAAGTTCCTCCTGAATCTGAGATAATTAGCCTTGATAAATGGTGCTGTCAGGGCCTCTTAGTTAGGGACAGTTGAGCTTAGTTAGGAACTGTTCAGCTTGAGAATTCTGATGCAGTTGGTTGACATTTGATGGGTCATATGAAAGACTGAGGTTATTTTCAGCGTTTCAATCCTTTGGGACTTCCTTTGTTGCAGTTCAGTGTTTATGCTTTATCTTAGCCAAAAGGCTGAGAAGTGATACTGATATTTATTTAATAAGATTATTCTCTTTCTTTTCTATTTTTGAGGAACAGTTTTCCTGAGTTGGGGAAGGCTTAAATTATATATTCCTAAACAATATGTATTCTGTTTTCTAATGATCAACAGCCTGCAATTCTGCTTTTATCTGCATAAATGAACCTGCAGGACCAAATCTTTTCCTCTCCAGAATACTCTATCTGGTAGTTGATTCAAGGTCCACTCTTCCTAACAGCTTTTTGCCCCTTCAGTTTTCCATTCCAAAAATTCTGCTATTTTATGCCTTACCTTCGGGGTGCACTTACCTACCTATCTCATGACAATAGTATTTATCTCATGAAAACAATGGCTCAAAATTGTAAGTAAATAATAATCTGAAGCAGAGTTTACAGCCAGCTCCAGTAGGCCAGTGGCCACAGTGAAGACAGCTGAGGCGTCTCAGAAGGCTGGTCGTTGGGTAGGAACTGGAGGGTCCTCACCCTCTAAAAGCTGAGTTATTCATGTGCATTAGATATGTTGAAGTCCACCATGTTGGGTTTTGTTTCTGACTGAGGTATCTTTTGCAGGAATAAATGATCTATGATTAATCTTATTTGCATACAAATTCTTCTCAATGTTTTAGATCACCAAGCCTATGGTTGAGATATTTGTAAGACAACAAACTTGAAGAGAAAATGGAAGGCTGATTGCACATTGGAGGATCTACTGGATGACAGAAATATCTTAAGATACATTGTCACACTTCATGTATGAAAGAGTTAAAAGTCAATAGCAGTCACCTTTGCATGAAAAGCAATGGGGCTTGAGATTTCTGGAATGTAGAAGATACAGGCAAACTCCAGACATGATAGAAGCTGTAGAGTGTGACCTACTGTAACCATCCAAACACATCGTGTTACTTTTGAAAATCTACCCTTGATCTTAACCAAAAGGCTGAGAAGAGGGGCCAGGGAGATGGCTCAGTGGAATAAACGCCCTGGCAAGTACAAGGGCCTGAGTTCAATCCTCGTTTCCACCAAAAAATAAATAAAGGCTCAGGAGTTATAGTAAATTTGAAATTCTGAGTTCCATATGATAGGTTTTTTTTGGAAGGGAAGTCAAGACAGAAGTGGGCATAAAATGTAGGTACAATTATATTTTGCAGATATATGCGAGCAGAAAATTAAGATAAAATGCTGAAGATTCAAGTTCATGAAATAAGAAACCAAAGCACTTGCAGAAAAGGGTAAAACTTATAAGATTTTTCTCAGCAAATAGACAGCTTTTCTTTGGGGAAAGTAACAGATCTCAGAGATAAATATGTATACATGATATCCCAAAGTAAAGATTTTTATCCATAAAATTTAAAAACTCTTGTTCTAAAAAGAGACATGCACATTCCTATTTAAGTTCTTCGCTATTTTTAAATACAGTTATCTTTCACTTTCCCTTGACAATCAGTTCCAGGATCTTATGCATAAAATGTCTGCAGGTGTTCTGTCCTTTATGTCAAAAGATGTGAAATCTGCTTCTAGTCTCTGGACCTTTCCCCTGGATGTGTTGGAACACTGCCTTGTTATTTGTAGTAACTAATGCAATGTCAATACTCCGTAAGCAGTCCTTGTACTGCATAACAAAAGAAATAATGACAAAAAATTGTATATGTTTAGTATAGAGAATTATTTTCAAATATTTTTGATCAATGGTTAGTTGAATCTAGAGCTTTGGAATTCATGGTTAAGGGGGAGCAACTGTATCTTAAATTTTAGGCTTATTTTCTTGGGCAGGATGAGAGGTAATTATAGAGTTAAAATTGTGGAAACATTTTGTGTTACAGTCTATGCTCAAATAGAATTCTCTTGCTACGTGTTGGCTGCCAGCCCATATTGTGGGTGTACCAGATAGGTAAATGAGGAACACTCACTTCAGCAGCACGTATAATAAGTGAAGGAGAAGTTGATTACTCAGGAGCAAGGTAATGCTACATCTGTTAAACTAATCTGGGAAGATATTCCCAAATCATCCTTTGCTCTAGTATTTTTCACACTCTTTCCATGAACATGAGATGGAAATTAGGGACAGACTGTATTGTACAGCTCTCTTTGAAATTTACAAAAATTGTAAGGGGTTTGAAAATATTAAATTCTCCAAGACAACACATATCATCAGTGTCATTTAAGTTATTTTTTAAAAATGTGTATGCCTCATACTAGCCCAGCCCTAACATGCTGGAATCTATTAAGCTCCCCATCACTAATTTTTACTGTTTTATGAGGGATTTTAATGTATTGAAAAGACTGAGAAGTACACTGAAAATTCCTACAGTAATTATGGTGAGTTATTTGTAGAAAGAAAAAATCATCCTGTGTGTGTATAGACAGTACAGTTGGGTTAGATAACGCTGTGCTTCTACATAATTCTATGAGAGGCAAGATCTGCACTATTGGTGGTGGGACAGGATATTATGTCGGCTTTTAGTGCTATGGTCATCCACTAGGTAAATAATTATTGAATCTGTGATATAATTCAGCTACATAAAT
>PVKA01027858.1:0-30041 GCA_004027165.1 Ctenomys sociabilis | reverse complement strand
AAGTAATGACAAAGAATCTGATTAATACTGTTACTGAGAATGAAATCACAAATGTGTATTACTTATACACATGTACCAGAAATATTTTTGGTAGGAAATACAAATCTGCAACACACTCAAAATAGTAATAAGGGCAAAAGTATGACAGCTTTTGCCAAAGAAAATGAGGACTATAGTGAGAATAGAATAAAAAGAAGTGCACTGAAGCTGGCTTTATGCAGACACTAATCATTAAATGCAATTTAAATCTTTTTAAGTAGAACTTATTTCATTTATTATTACCTTTCTTATTGAAGATAACAATATCTTTATAATATGAAGAATTATAAATTACAGATAATGGTTAAAAGAATGGAGTGATTAAGAACCCTATCACAGGTAACAATGCTACACATGTTATTTCTTAAATCTCATAAAAACCTAGCCTTGAGCTCTTTTGTTGAATTTGCCTAAAAAAGAACACTAGACAAACCTGATGAATACGCAAAACTGTGTTCATTAAATATGTCAGATAATACACATCATTTTCTCAAGTTCAGTACATCTCAAATGGGGAAGGAAGGGAAAGATACTTGAATGATTTCAGAAAGTGAGATAGTTTTGAGGTACAAATTAGTAATCATGGTCAACTCAGGGATCTCGCAGATTTATAAAGAAGATGACTCAATCAGAATAGTAATTAATGTTTGCAACACATGGATCTGTATGTTTACAGTCACTTGAAATGATGTTAAAATATTTTACGTGAATTACATTGTCTGCTTTGCAGATAATAGCTTTATACAGTTAATGTGTTTGCAAATCATAGTTGCTTTATTGTTTTATTTTGTGATTTCTATGACAATTAAGAGACATCTACACATAAATGTTAATGGATGGACAATATTCCAAATAGTTGAATTAACAATAATTAATTTAACCAAGTAACATCTCAGTATTGTTGAGCATATCAATAATTCTTATTTTGTTACTATTAGATGTTGCTTATCCCTGCACATGTTGAGTACTTCTTGAATCAATTAATTGGGATGAATTCCAAGAGGCAGCATTGCTAGGGAGAAAAAGAGGAAAATTAAAAATTTTTTCTTGCTTTATTTTTTGTAAAGTATTTGGTACAGGGTCTCAGGCTCATAGTATTCCTCCTGTTTTCAGCCTCCCCAGCACTGAGATTACAGACATGCACCACCATGTCTGGAATCAGTGGCTGGCTCAGTGCCTCTGAGAGCAGGCTAGAGTGGCATGTGGTATCAAGGATTAGAATCCAAGTTCCTGCGCTTGCCTAAGCAGGTGCTTAGTCTGCTGAGTTATCTCCCTGGCTCTAAAAATTGTTTCTGATAGAAATGATTGAGATACCCTTCAAAGACTATGCCCTAAATGAATGTGAAGATTTTACTTGCTCTAATTTAGGCCAACTATTATATTCAGTAGATAATATTTATTTAAGAACCATTACAAATCAGACCCATCATAATACAAGAATAAAAGACATACATAATCATCATTTTCTTGAACCTTTGTAGTACAGAAATTGAAAGGATTAAATACAGTCCTAGAGTATGGTGGTTCTGTCTCTGGAAATCAGGTGGAAAGCCAAGTCAGGGCAGATCTGCCCATGAGGCACACCAAGAAAACAGTAGAAGGGGCAATGGCTGGCACTTCTAATGCCTAGTCAGGAGAGAGTACTTGCTATTTCCTCAGAGTCACATAGACACAATATAGGCCAAGAGCTTATCTAGACAACTGTAAGGTCCATATCCATAGAAACTGGGGAGAAACTACAGAAGCACAGCTGAGACTAATAGGAGTTGTACAATGGGCTGGCCAAATAGCTCAGTGGATTAATGAGCCTGCAAGCAGGTGCAGGGGCCAGGAGTTCATGCTGGCCCCACCCCAGTGGCAAGCTGAGACAGCAATTGAGACGAGGGGTGTTGGTGTACACCTGTAATACTAGCTCTTGGGAGGCTGCAAACAGCAGATCACTACAAGTCTGATCTAATAATGATTCCCCGAACACCCTGTAGACCCTTCCCTAAAATAAAAAAAGGGAGTTGTACAAAGTCAACATGTGTGTGTGACATGGTTGTTTCAGGGGATAACATAGTACAGTGAGAATTTCAGTAGAACTCACAAAGGCATCCTGTAAGAGATTGTGGAGATCTATCTAATGCTTGACCTCTGACAAATTCTCATCAAGTTTGGAGAGTCTGCACAACAGAGCTTCATATGGCTCTGGGCATATGAAGCCTAACCCCCTGGGGATTGTTAGGCTTATGATTCACATGAAGGAGACTGCACAATTCATCACCTGAGGTTTTAGCATAATTTAATGAAGTGCATAAAGTTTTTCAGAGGTTGACTCCTTTCCTCTTACCTTGTAAACCTGGAAAAAGGGACAAGTCTAAGCCAAGAATATCCAACAATAATTAGGAAGTTTAAAATCAAGATCTTGAAGCAGTGAGAAAGTAACCCTGAGAGCTGAGAGTTTCAGTGGGGCAAAAATACAACAGAAAGAACAGTTGTTTAAGTTCCCATGACTACTCCTAGATTATACTGTATAGTTATATTAATCACAATTTAAATTGATTTTTGCTTTTGATTAAAACCACATCTGTTCATCTCTCATAAAGAAAGCTTATGTAATCACGCATGTTCAGATAAAGGCTACTGACTTCACTCTGGGTTGAAGAAAGACACTCTTCTTCCCTCATAACCCCACTATGTTTCTGAGTCTTTCTTCTTCATTGCCCACTTTTCTCTCTCCTCAAGTTGCTGTTCTCTGGAACCTGAGGCTGGATCTTAGCAAAAATGGATGGGTGGATACCTAATATAATGCACAGTATGGTCAGAGCATCACATACTTCAGATTGCCAGAGGAAACCACAAAAAGCAGATTACAGTAGAACAAAGTTTCAGTGGCCGCTTTCAAAGTCCATGTAAAGGCAAGAGAGAAAATAGTAGAAGGTGTTAATAAAATTTTATACTCAAAACCAAACTCTAGATCCAGAACCATTGTTACATAGGCATGCTGCTGATAGCTGTTTTATCACTATTTCCCCTTTTCAGAATTGAACAAGGACAAGTGATGTCTACCTCAAGATCCCTGGAATTCCAGTATCCTCATATATGAAAGGCAGGGTCTCTTCTGTAACCTGAACTGCAGGAGCTTTAGTTCATTTTAGGTGGGTAGAATTAAGTCTAGCACAGCGATACTTAAGTTATATCCTTAGTCTCTTGAGAGACTTTAAAAATGTATTTGTTGATTTTCTGAGACATGGTATATGAGATTCAGGGTGGCCTTAAACTCACTATGTTGCCCACATTGGCCTCAAGCTTATGGGCATGCTTCTGCCTCAGCCTCCTGAGTGCTAGGATTAGAAGTGTGTGCCGCCACACCTGGCCTTCTTTGTTGACTTTGCATGTATTAATTGCTCATGTATCTAGGCATTTATAAGAGTATTCTGATACTGACATTGGGCTAAGAAGTTTTTTTCTTATTTTTTAATTTTTAGAGGGAAAATGGATTGCTGAGAATTGAACTCAGCACCATGAATATATTCGATGTGTCCTACCACTGAGCTATATCCATAAGCTCTTTTACTTTTAAATTAGATGGATTGTTGTCTTTTATGTATTTAGTACAGGGTCTGCAGGGTATCTCTACATAGATTGGACTCTTAGTGATCCTCCTGTTTTTAGCCTCCCAAGTGCTGGGATAACAGATGCATGCCACCATACCCAGTCTCAATCCTGTCTCAGCATGTCCAGGGGGCAGGGACAGCCCGGCACACTGGGGATCAAACCCCAGCCACCGTGCCCAGCCTAAGCAGGTGCTTTAGTCTGCTGAGCTAGCTGGCTGGCTCAGATTATCGTCTTTATCTTTATTTGATCTTTTGGTTTTCAGGAGCAATAAAACAATAATCAAACCATAACATATATAGTCAAAAAAGGAACATATATTTTCATCCTTACTTCTCATTGAAAACTTACAGTTATCTATGGAAACAAAGATACACTTTCAAGCAAGAATTTAAAATTGGATAAAGAAGAAATCAAAATCTTTTATTCTGCGTATGTGATTATAGAAATTGGAGATTAAATTTAGACTTAATATTTTCAAGGACACAGCTCACCTTGATGCTCCTTCTCTTCTTATGTCTCTGCCAACTCAAAGTAAATAAATTCTGGCATTATTTTTAGGTGTAATTTGTACATCTTGAAAAATACAGTGACTAAGCAAAAGAACATAATGACAAGAAACCATCAATAACATAGTAGGAGATAATACTGCACTCTCCTATGATAACATATAGACCTAAAACCAACATTTCCACAAACTTTTTTTCTCATGATAGTCACATTGCATCTACATTTCTTGAAATATTATTTTAAGCTCTCCAGTGTCCTGTTCTTTCTTACATTTCATACTGTATGTATTATTCTTTTTGAGACATCATGGTATTTATTTCAAGAAAGTATCATTGTGAAATTTTTATGAGTTATTCTAAAATATTTGTGATGATAAATCTTGTCATAATCCAACTTCATCATGTAAAATAATAAAATACTCTCATATAATATGTGCCCAGTTGGAAGGAAATCACCCTTCTAATATTTTCACTCCTTTTCTCTAGGCTTTGCACTATTGATTGGGTTGCAGAACATTTTCACACTTATCACTGAAAGTGGTCATAGTACTGTAACGTCATTCACAGCTACCAAGATGCAGAGTCAGTTCAAGTGTCTACCAAGAAGGGCTGGATGAAGAATATGGAGGATAAGGGCCAACCAGATAGATCAGCAGATTAACGGGCCTGCTTAGGTAGATACAGGGACTGGGATTTGATCCCCGTTGTGCTGTGTTGGCCCTGCCCCCTAGGCACACTGAGACTGTGACTGAGACTAGGCATGGTGTGTGAGCCTGTAATCCTAGCACTTGGGAGGCTGAAAATAGGAGGATCACTAGGAGTCCGATCTGTGTGCAGAGACCCTGTAAACCCTGTACTAAATACATAAAAAAGAAGATATATGCACTGTGGAATGCTATCCAGCTTTCCCAAGAAAGGAAATCCTGTCATTTGTGACAACATGGATGAATCATGAGAAAATTAAATGAAATAAGCCAGGAACAGAAAAGAAAAAGCTTCATGACCTCATGTGCCTGTGGGTTCTCATTTCTTGGATACAGAGAGCAGACTCATGGTCAGTGGGACCTGGACGTGGGAGGGTGGAGGTGTTGGCTAAGGAAACAAAATTTCAGTTAGATAGGAGAAGTAAGTTCAAGAGCTCTATTGTAAAATATTGTAATTATAGATAATAATGTTTTATATTTTTGAAAACCACTAACAGAACAGATTTTAAGTAATTTTTTAATCAAAAAATGGAATGTGAAGTATATATATTAATGATATGTATTAATGACACAGAGTTACATATCTTTGAGTGAATATCCATCTCTAGGCATTATGTTGTACATTACAATGTATATAATTATCTATTAGTTGAAACAAGTAAAAAATACTCCTCCCAAAGAAAGTTATTGGACTTGGGAGTTCACTTGGAAGTGTAAGCACCTGCCTGGCGTGCACACGGACCTGGGTTCGATCCCCATTACCACATGCCATGCTGACCTCATTCAGAGCCAGGCACTGAAACTGGACACGATGGCACATGCCTGTAATCCCACCAGTGGGAAGGCTGAGAGCAGGAGGATTGCTACACGTCCAAGCAGTGGAGTGAGACCCACCAAACAAATAAAGAAGTAAATGGATTTAAAAGAAGTGGGCATTGAAAAGAGATAACCAGTGAAGGCAAGGGCTGTGTAAAGCCAGGTCCATTAAGTAGACACTAAAAGCTGACTTTGAAGCACAGATAAGGTTTGTGCAAATGAAATGTCAGTGAGCTCCTGAGCAAGGGACAAATGAGGCACTTGTAAGTGTGTTGATAGATGAAGAAGCTGGTCTACCCAGAGGTACTGGATATCGTTTGTAGCCCCAGTGGGAAGTAGTATGGAAATAGGTAAAGTGAAGTCATAGTGCTTCTGGCTCTTAACAAAAGAGCTCTGTACATTCCTTCATTAAATTCAGTAAATATTATATTCCTGTGTGGTAAGTCAAAGTGCTAGGTAAAAGCAGAAATTTGAAAACCAACGTGGAGAATGGTAAAAGGTCCTGATATGTACAGAAATTACTCTCCAGAAAATAAGTCTTTATTAAGAAATAGTTACACAGGGCATGGTTCCAGAAATGATAAAAACATTTTTGTATCATAAATAATGCATTTTAATCGAGGTGATTCATCATTTTTAGGTAAAGGGTTCCTAACAATTTATTCTCAACTCTAAATAATTCTGCTCTTAGTTGCTAGTTTGTGTAATGTGTGTTGTGTTCCCAAGTACATATTCATTTTCCTCTGGAGTAGCTCCACTAGCCAAATTTTTCTTTATCTTTGGTTGTTCAGCTTCAGTACTCTCTCATTTTTTAATTAATTCAGCTTTATTTTCACAAAATGGAAAAGCATTCTTCCTATCACTGAGAGAACTACAAGTTTCTACTAACATTCACAGATGTTATTTTTATAATATTGTAGGGTTTTTTTTAACCCGAAACATAATGCAAACAATGTCTGTTCCACAAGTAGGGAGAGTGAGGACATAAAGAGAGTGGAAGGAGTTAGGAAATATATTGATACAGCTGAAGCAGAAATGTTGGAGATACTTTAAAATAAATTAGCAGTTCAATTCTTCTTCAGCTATACTTAATAAGATCACTTCCTTTTACTGTAAGTGAACCTTAAGAGGGAACTATAGCTTGCAGAATGCATGAAGCTATGCCTTTGCCCATGTTATCAGTGAAATGAGCTGAAGGCATCACTTGCAATACTTTTATCTGACAGCTCCAGAAAGGCAAATATGCCTTATGTTAGGTTTCTTCTTGATATTGTATTGCTGACTGGGCCATTATAGATTCATTTTTAAAAGGATCATTCAAAATGATAGTGTAACTCCTGATATCATGACCTTTGAGGCTAGCGAGTGATAGGTGGGTTTCTTCAGGAAATAGCTGCTTTGCATCATTCTGCCCCTAGAATGGCGGTAAAAGTAATCATTAAATTCTGAATTTATTCAACTTTGCAACAGACATAGAAAAGATGCAGCTAATGATATTAAAGCCTAATTATCTTTCAATTATGAAATATTGACAGCATATATTCAGCATAGTGTAAGTATTTGAAGCTGCCTCAATGGGGTTGGTAGTAAACACACATATTAGGGGCTATAACATCTTCATAATATGCTTATTTGAATTGCAATTTCTTTTTTAAAAAATTATTTTATTTTATTTTATTTTATTATTATTATTTTTTTTTTTTGCAGAACCGGGGATTGAACTCAAGCCCTTGTGCTTGCCAGGGAAGCACTTATTCCACTGAGCCATCTCCCTGGCCCCTAAAAAATATTTTAAAGAAAAGTAAAACAAAAACAGAAAGACCAGTTTTAAAATGATGTGATAGGAGGGTACAATTGGTTAAAACACTGTATAATGTTTTCATTTCTAAAACAGAATAAAAAATAATTTAGAAAACATTAAAAACAATACAGAATTTCACTAAACAAATGACAGGAGTTCAGCAATAGTTGTTATAGTGCATATTATGGCCTTCAAAGTAGTTGTTCTGATTGCCATATATAAACATGCAAAGTGTTCAAAAATTATAAAAAGTGAAAAGGACATAAACTATAATGTAAGCATTAGTTGCTCCTTTCAATAGACTAGCAGAAATTAGCAGTGCAATTATCCAAGCGATCTGGTGCATCTACACATATGTTCTTTTTTCTTCCTTCTTTCTTTCTTTTTCTCCCATTCCTCATCCCAGTTGATCCTTCCCTTTGAACAGAATAATTTGTAATTTAATCATAAAATTGACATTGCTTTGTATAGTTAACTCATGTGAAAATTACTACATCATCGAAGGCTGAAGAGTCTCATTAAAGAAAGCATGTTATTTTAAACATTTCAGTTTATTACCTTATAAGAAAATCTCCCAGTCAAATCAGAAATTGCAATCCATTTGACATTATATATTGAAGAAAACTCAACATCAACGTATAAAGTACTGTAGCTTCATGTTACTCTAAATTTTATTATCATATCTTTTTTATTAGAAAATTATAGAAATGTTCAAGATGAATTAGCTTGGATATGACTAATATAAGGGCTGTTATTATTACTTTTCTCTATATTCACCAGAGCAGTGATGCATCATTTTAAGAGTTATGATCCACTCACACAAACATAAAAGCCAACAAGTTTATTACTGATTCCTTCCAAGGCTAAAATTCTTATGTCTGTAAATTTCTGTGCTTTCATTGTACTTTTCTAATATTCACACAATGAAAATTATTCAAGTAGTAAATAAAATCTGAATTCTGAAATGAGTAATTTTCAGAAAGGCAGTTATTAAAATGGTGGAAATAGTGGAAAAGTCAAGCTATCACACTTACATAAGCAGAACACCATAATAATAATTCTTCCAGGACTACTTATGTGTGTGAGATCCTACCATGGAGTTACACATACTCACATTTCCCCGAAGTAGTGAGCTCCCTGATTTTCAGTCTAAAAGGCTTACTTTGTATTATATAAATAATTCAACTCCTTGCATTATATAGTGTCAACTATTCATTTGGTTTTCTAATGTGTAAAATCTATATAAATGCTATTACTATGATTCCTCAACTGTCTTAATGAATATAATATGATTAATTTAGAGAGGAATCAGCTTTAATTATCAAGACCATGACCCGCCAACCTTTTTGCCAACATCTGCCTCTGTCTGTGACCCCTCTTATTGATAACTGGACATTAAATCCAACTATGCTAAACTTCTACTATGATTTTCTATTTTATGTTAATAGATTCTCTTACTCTTTCAATATGTGCTCATAACTTTCACATCCTAAACTCCCAATTCTACTTCTACATTATATATCTAAATTTACCCTATATATTGAATTTAAAAGTGAACTGGTACAATATTATCATACATCTTGATCTCATTATCATTCCTGTCTCTATTACTGATTTTATAGCATTTTTGCAGTATTTTGCCTAATATAATAAAAAGAAGAGGTATAATATAACATACAAAATCCACAGCACTCCTATTAATACCATAGTTAAAAAATATGTTGGTAAAAATAGTGACAATATACATAAGATATTATATGGGTTTATTGCCACTAATGTACAGAAAGAATATTAATCATCTGAAGCAGAGGCCAATCAAAGAATATGTACAATAATAGCATTAATTGACAAAACTACCAAAGCCACTAAACATATATACAACTGCTGGGTGATGAGAATTTTTTGAATGGAAAATGCATAGCACTTATAGAAATGTAAATATTTTCGAGAGTGATCTTCAAAATGCAACTAAAACCTGATATATAAAATTTGATCCATTAACCCAAATAATAAATTTCTTGCCTAATAAAAATCATGAATATACGGAGCTGAAGAGATGGCTCAGTGGAATAAATGCTTCCCTGGCAAGTGGAAGGGCCTCAGTTCAATCCCCGGTTCTAAAAAACAAAATTATCAATACAGATAGGTAGACAGATAGATATATTTCTGTTCAAAACATTCTGGGAAAAATAGCAACAAATTTGTGTAGAATGAAGAAATTATTTTTTATATTGTTGTCACTGGTGGTACAAATGAGAAAAATAGAACTAAATCGATTGAATTCAATGCACAAATTTTCACTTTAAAACTGTACAGCAAGTGTTAATCTCTCTGTATCTTATTTTTCTTGTTTATAGATCACAAAATATGGGTAATAATAATAGCTATTTAAAAACACCAAGGGGGTTAAATTATGCAGCACTACAAGCAACTTAAGTGGTGTCTGGTAAACAGATGAACTAAGTAAATTATGCACTGTTGTTTGTATACTACTGTGCACATGTAAGATCAAGACAGTAAACACTAAACATTGATATTGTGTAAGCTAATCATGATGCTAGTGAGTAAGATTGAGCTACTAAGCATGCATTTTGATCAGCAACCAATCGCAGCACAATTTTCAGAGTTTATGGGGATTCAGATGCTGCATAACTTCTAGTTTATGCATAGACAGCAACATGGCTGTGTGATCGCCTAATCTTCTAATGATAATTTAACCTGACATTTAAATATATATATATATATATATATATATATATATATATATATATATATATATATATATATATATATATATATATATATATATATATATATACAAAATTTTCCAGCAAAGATAAAAGTGCAGCATGGCGATGAATGGAAGTGAAATTATGCTGAAGTGAATGGGATTTTAGAAACAAGAGCTTAGCAAGGGTATGCTGACACTGCTGTTGTATTAATACTACTTGAGAATCTGTGTCCAGATAAAGGTCCAAAATCAAGGTGAACTACTGTCAGACATAAAGAAAATGGTTTTGACAGAAAGAACGAAATATCTCAGAAAACCTGACATCAGCAACCATCTTCTCATAGAAGGATCACTGACAGATATTTCATAACCTTGAAGACACAAGACTGAGATATTGATGTTGCTCCAGGCTTCTGAAAAAAAAACCCACAATTTTGAAAGCATTGTAATGATATTTATTCAGCATTGTATGCTATGCAAGCAAAAGAAAATGATTTCTAACATGCTCAGTGAAGCCTTCCCTGAGAAAATATTTAAATCATCAATGTTTCAAATGTGGAAGAGGTTATAGGTTGGATCTGAAACATCTCCCAGACACATTATGTGCTTTTAGGTGAGGCTTTTGGTAGGTGATTGGATGGTGGTTGTGCTATAGCTGCCGGTAGATCAATTTATTACTGAGGTCATAGCTGAATGTGATGTTAGGCAGTGAGGTACAGCTGGAGGACGAGGGCCACTGGGACTACACAACTATACAACTTGTGTAGTTGTGGAGACACAACTTGCTTTTAGACTGTCCTTGGTTCTTTCTTCTTCTAGCTGCCATCAGATGAGTAGCCTCACACTGTGATGCCATATCCCATGATGCTTCTGTCTTGGAACCAGATGGTCATGGCCTGAAACTATGAGCCTAAGCACTTCCTACCCCTCTTTAAATTTTGTATGCCTGTCATTTATTCTAGCAACCAAAAGTGGGCATGCACTATGTTGAATGAATATCAAATTGAGAGTTATTGCAGTTCCTTAGAGGTTTACAATTGACTGAGAATGTTTAGTATTTTTGATTTGCTTCTTAATAGCCAAGCAGCAATTATAGCTCTCCTATTGATTGCTAAGACTGCTTTCTATGATTTGGCCTTGAGTTGTCATTTTTATGGCACCTAAAAGCTATGCAAAGAGAGGACTTCCTGCATGTTACATAAGGGCACTAGAGAGAAAAGGGTAGAAAGATACCTTTGTATTCTGGAAATTGTTGAGAAAGAGAAAGAGCTGTGAGCAAATTACTGAGTTTGAATGTTTTCCCCACACAAGAATTTGTGCTGAAAACATCAGTGATATTTGGGTTAGTCCCAAAACACAGAATTATTACTTACCCCTTAGTGTAGACACAAGAAAAAGCCAAGCATTTAATAGGTGGCACTGTCTATTATGGTGTTACACAGAAGTACAGCAACAGAATAATTGTAGTTCTAGTGGTGGAACAGTTGTTTATCCTGTGTTGGACAAAGAAGTTTGGGACCATGAGCAAATACTCTAGTTCTGTCAACACATTTGTCTTTCCCCATTTGACTGGGGAGATTCTGGTTACTAGAATGTTCTTCATGTCCCTTCATTTAGGAGGTCACATTGACATACTGGATATCATAAGGAACGTCTCATTGTTTAGTGGCCTTATTCTTCATTTCATTTGCCATGTAGTCTTCTTCCTTCTACTCTGGGTCAGCATTGCATATGAGCTCCCAAGGGTATTTACAGGAGGATTTACTGAATCCCACCTTTTGCAAAATAATTTCAGTGTTGCTAGAAAAGTCCCACCTGCTGTTCTCAATAAAGATAGGCATATGACAAGAAGAACAAAGAGGAGAAGGAACAGGAGAAAGTGGAGGAAAATTATGAAAGACAGGAAGAGGGCAAGGAATAGAGGAATGAGGAAGAAAGGAAAGAGGAGGAGGACACAAGAAATGGTATACATTAGATCAGTTCCAGGGTGTCATAGGTAGCCCTGTGGAAGACATGATGCATGCTACATTGCTCAAAAGCATGATGGAAGAGCCTGGTGAGGATGTATTCATAGCACAGCTGACAGGTACTACAGTAGCCAAACGGACTAATTTAATTGACAGAGAGAAAGATGCATGAGCTATCTAAAAATGGTATTTTTTCCAGGTGCACACCAGACATTCTGTAAAATGTATCACATTCTACTAGTATATAGAACATGCTTAAGTAAATTCAAGGAAATTGAGTTATCCCATGCATGTCATCTGACTATTGTACAATGAAACTGGAAATTAACAACAGAAATTAAAAAAAAATCCCACAGACACTTGCAAATTAAATAACATCATTTGGAGAACCAATGAGTCACAGATAAAATTAAAAGTGAAATTAATATCTGCAATCTCATGAAAAGTAAACCACAAGGGAATTTGTGAAATGCTAGTGAAGCGTTATCAGAGGTAATTTTATAGCACTGAATTCTCACATTTGTAAAACAAGGAGAAAAAACAAATACCATAATGCTTCACCTCAAGCTTCTAGAAAAAGAGGGCAAACCAAGTCCAAAACCCAAGGAAGTGAGGAAATTGTAAAGATAAGAGTAGAATTAATGCAGTTAGGACAAAGAATACTATACAAAGAATTCCTGAACCAAAGAATGGACTCTTTGAAAGATTAAATAGAATTGATAAACTCTTAGCTAATGTCATCACAAAAAGGAAAGAAAGAAGACTCAAATTTAAGCAATAAGGAATGAGAAGGGGGCAATTATTACCAATTCTGTGGAAACTCAGAAGATCAACAATAATTACTTTTAAAATCTTTACTCTCAAAGGATAGAAAACACAGAACAAAAAGAGATTACTAAATATGTAACAATTACCAAAACTACATCAAGAAGATAAAAAAAATTCTGAATAATACAATATTACTTAAAAAAATTCAAAATGTAATTAAAAACTTACCAACAGAGCCCAAGCCCTGGTGTATTCACATCTGAATTCTACAAAAAATTTAGTGAAGATTTAATCCCAGTATTCTTCAAATACTTTTATGAAATTGAAAAAGAAGCACTTTTCCCTAACTCAATTCTGCAGGCAAGTATTAAACTGATATGAAAAAGCAGAGCAAGACCCAATGAATAGAACTATAGGTCAATCTCCACTGGTACAAAAGTCTTCAATAAAATACTAGCAAATAGAATGCAGAAAATAATCAGAAAGATTATACACTACTACCAGGTGGCATTTATTCCAGGGATATAAGTATGGTCCAACATATATAAATCTATAAATTTAGTAGACCTTATCCACAGAGCCAAAAACACATGATCTTGTCAATAGACATGGAAGAAAAAAAAACTTTTGATAAAATTAAAAACCTGTTCATGTTAAAAACCCTGTAGAAGTTTGAAATAGATAACCTATTCTACGATCTGATAAAATCCATATATGAAAAATATATAGCCTGGGGCTGGTGAGATAGCTCAGTAGAATATGTGCCTGCCTGGCATGTGCAGGGCATGAATTCAATCCCTTGGTTCTGAAGGAAAAAAAAGCCAACATCATTCTAAATAGATGAATATTGAAAGTTTTTTCTCCAAAATCAGGCACAATAAAAAGACATGCACTATCACCACTTATATTCAATACATTTCTGGAAACATTAGCCAAAGCATTTAGGCAAGAGAGAGAAATAAGGGGCCAGTGAGATTACTCAGCGATCTAAAGAGCATGTTTAGGCAAACTTAAGCAAGGGCAGGGACTGCAGTTCAATCCCCAGAACCACATGTCACACCAGCCCTTTTGGCAGGCGGAGTCAGCCACAAAAAAGGAGTAAGCATTGGAAAGGATGAAATTAAATTATCATTATTTGCAGATGTCACAATACTCTATATGAAAGACCCAAAAAACTCCACCAAGACACTTCTAGAATTAATAGACAAATTCACCAGTGAAACAAGACATAAATTCAGCACCCAAAAATCAGTAGCATTCCTATACGCAAAGAACAAATTCACTGAGAGAGAAATTACAGAAAGGCAGTCTTGGCCAACAAATGCAGTGGAGGAGACATCACAATACCAAACCTGAAATTATACTACAACATGGCTGTACTAAAATCAGCATGCCACTGTCCCAAACAAAATGAAACAAACTACCTCAAGAGCAATAGAACAGATTACAAGATGGAAACAATTCCAAACACCATCAGCCACCTTTTCTTTGACAAAAGGGCAAATCATTTTCATTGGAAGAAAGCCTTTTTAACAAATGGTTGTAGAAAAATTGTTTTTCCACGTGCTGAAACCCAAAACTAGATATAGATCTCTCTCACAACACACGAAACTGAAGTCAAAATGGATTAAAGATCTAAACATTAAAACAGAAACACTAAATCTTTTCTAAGAGAAAGTAGGCAGAAATCTTGAAGCCGTAGGGGTAAGAGAGTTTGTGAACAAAAAACATACTGTACTGAAAATACTTTAAAGAATCAACAACCAGGATATCATCTTGTTGAAAAGTTTTAGGACATCAAAAGAAATACCAGTAGAGCAAAGAGAAGACATACTAATTGGAAAAAAACAAAACAAAACAAACATTAAATAGCAGTCACTCTGTCAAAGGACTTCCATGGAGAATATGTAAAAGAACTAAAAAGAAAAAAAGCCCATCCCACAAATTCAAAGGCACAATCCAAAATGAGTATCTTGAAATGAATACACACTTCCAGAGGAAAACATACGAATGGCACATAAATATATGAACAGATGTTCTTCCATACTAATCATTTGATAAATGCAAATTTAAACAACCCTGAGAGTCCATCTCATCTCAGAAAATATGGCTATCGAAAGAAATCAACTAATAACAAGTTCTGGAATGGCTGTGTGGAAAAAGGATCCCTTCTTTACTATTGGTGGGAGTGTAGGCTAATACAATTACTGTGGAAATAAGTGTGCAGATGCCTCAAAAAACTAACAGTACAAGTCCTATTCAAATCAGCTTCTATGTATTCCTCTTCTATGTATTTTTCCAGAAGAATTGAAAAGATACCACAGTGATATATGTGCAACTAATTGTATAACAGTACAATTAGTTATAGCTAAATCTTGGAAACAACCCAGTACCCATCAACTGAGGAATGAATAAAATGGATGTGTGTGAGTGTGTGTGTGTGTGTGTGTGTGTGTGTATGTCTTATAATGGAGTATTACTTAGCTATAAAGAAAGATACACATGAGGCTTTTGTAGGTAAATTGATACAACTGGAGGCTACACGCATAATTGAAATAAAACAGACCCACATGCATGAACATCATATTGTCTCTATTGGTAAGAACCTGAAACAGTAAATAAAATCTGAAATGGAGAATAGATATAGTAAAGGAAAAGAAAGTGAGCAAAAGGAATAAAAATTTTTTTGAGGGAAAGGGAAAATAAGAAAGGGAAAATCATATATAAAGTAACTAACAAATTTGTAGTACAAATTACTTTTTTCATTTAAAAATAATTGTTTGTTTATTTATTTATTTATTCATTTATTTATTTAGTACAGGCTCTTGCTATGCAGTTTGGACTCACAGTAATCCTCCTGTTGCAGCTTCCCTAGCAATGGAATTACAAGCATGTACGACCATAACTGGTTTTGGTGGCTTGCATGATGCACACAGACTGGGGCTACCATGGCATGTGGTACTGGGGATCTAACTCTGGCCCTTGCCAGAGCAGCACTTCAAATGCTGAGCTATTTCCCTGGCCCTGTAGTACTAATTTCTATCAGTTTTTTGTTTTTGTTTTTTGCCGAACTGGGGTTTAACTCTGGGCCTTATGCTTCCCAGGCAAGCACTTATTCTACTAAGCCATCTCCCTGGCCCCAGTTTTCTTTCTTTCTTTCTTTCTTTCTTTCTTTCTTTCTTTCTTTCTTTCTTTCTTTCTTTCTTTCTTTCTTTCTTTCTTTCTTTCTTTCTTTCTTTCTTTCTTTCTTCCTTTCTTCCTTTCTTCCTTTCTTCCTTTCTTCCTTTCTTCCTTCCTTCCTTCCTTCCTTTCTTCCTTTCTTTTCTCTTTCTTCTCTTTCTTTTCTTTCTTTCTTCTGTCCTTTTTTACTTTTTCCTTTCTTTCTTTTGGTTTGAATTGTTTTATTATGCTTTGTGAGGCAGAACTTGAAATTGTGCAGAATCTACTCTAAAGCCACGACAGCATGAACAACTCTGTTTTCCAAGCTGAGTAAGTCCTAGAGACCAGTCACAGATCAGACCCCCTCACTGCTCAGATAGGTAAGCTCAGGCTCAGAAGATGTTGCGTCAAGACAGTGCATCTGCCTTGAGAATGACTTTGATCTTCAGATAGGCTGTTCTCCTTCATATACTGTAGCAGCTGCTGGATTCTCATACCCAATTGTTCTGCATTCAGCCTGAGCAGCCTCAGATCTTCACTACCATCCTGCAGACCCTCCAGGAGCATGGTAACCCCTTTCTCTAGCATGGTGTCCCTGCCAAGGACAGAACATGAGCTTCTTGTTGTTCTGGAGCTCAGAGACCAGCTCCTCAAATGATGAGATGGAGATGGCATAGTGCACAAGCATCAGCATCTGCAGCTTGCACCTGGATTGAGACAAGGACTCACATAAGATTTTCAGCACAGCATCAAAGAGGTCATTCTTGGCCATGCATAGTTGAGTCAGATTATGGCAGAGAGGACAGCTTCTCACAGCTGGCCACACTGTAGCCACAGTTTTCTAGCACCACTTTGTGCAACCAGGAGGAGGAATGGACCAGGCTGAAGCACATGAGTGGCACAGAGGGCTCATTCAGGGAGCTCTGGCTGAGAACCAGAAGGAGTAGGCTCTTGCTGCAAATATTGGTTTTTGAGTTAAGGCTTAAAATTTTACTTTGACCAATTTTACATTTTTATATCTGTAATCTGAGCAATTGAAGAGACAGAAATGTGCAATCTACCAACCACTGTTGAGTACCTATCATTTTTTAAAAATGTGTATTGTTTTTAATGTCTTTATTACTTTTTTCTTCTCTTTAAAAAATTGATAAAAAGAAATTGCATCATGCAGAAGCATATTAATGGAAGATGGCATGAGAGGCAGAAGCCTTTTGTATATTTTCTGAGGGAGCAACAGTGGTAGTAACCAACAGTATGTCTACATTTCCCTTTGTAAGAGCTCCTGGAAGTTGTGAATGGGAACGTAAATGACTGACAAATCAGGGGATGTGATATGACTAGACAGAAAATTGGAGACAATAAACAAACAAAGATCTTCCTGGTTAGTAAGAACGGTGACAGTTCCAATGTGGCACATCACACCACATATGTAAATGCTGTCTGCAAAATGATTAATTGTAGTGGATGAATGAAATTGTAAGGCCTATATAACAGCTTGCAATTCAGTCTTCTGTGCAGAAGAAAATCTCATATCTTATATTCTGAAAGACAAGGCTGTAACATAACTCCCATGGCCCAAAAAGCAGCTAGTTATCTGTGAAAAGAGTGCCACCTTCTACTATGGGAATTAATCTTATACTTGAAGAAAAGACAAAGAGTATGAAGGAAGCAAATTGAATTAATTTGTCTGGAGGACAAATAACTGTCAATAACACCAGAGAAGTTAGATAATGAAGTTTGCCAAGAGGGTAAGAATTCTCGTAACTAGTGTTGCTGAACAGAAGAAAAGGGAGCAATGATAATTTAAACCTCCATTCATAAAGCTGAATTTCATATATCCATCCATGTGGAGTCAGTCATGCATGACATCATGAAAGGGAGTAATATTTTTATGTGGAGCATGTGAGATAGTGGCCACTTTAAAGGATCCTGAGACTGCCAAAGAAACCCAGTGGGCATATGTTGAGTTGGGAAAAAGTTAAGAGCATTGGCAAAGACAGCATAGCTCTCAAGAGCTGAGCATTAGAGAGAGCCTGTTTATCTTTGTTTGAGGCATTTTGGCATGATATAAGTGCTTGTGGAGAGGTGGGCACTGGTCACCCTTGAGAATGTCAAAGATAGGTACTAAATGATGCTTAAATTTGTAGCTTAAGAGCTAGGCAGAGTCATTTAATATTACCAAGTAGAGTTTGAAAATGAGATAGGATTTCAAGAAAATTAACCAGGACCTTAGTAGTATGGGGCATAATATTTCTCTGTTCGACAAAGTGTCATATGTTTTACCTTCTTGGAGCTCACCACTAGGCCTGAATCATGAAGGGAACTATCCAATTTGATAAATATTTTGTGCAAAGTGGATGAGGACTCATGTGGTAGAAGAATATCATCCATGTAATGAATAAAATAAGCAGCAGTATAGACCTATTGGACTGCTAAAGTGGCTAGAGCCACAGCATTTGACACAGGGTCAAATTATTTGCCATCCCTTGTGGTAAGGAAATGCCACTGGGGATGGTGCATAGGGGCCTGATGGCTAATGGAGGGTAACTAAAGCCAAAACCTTTTATTATCTTTAGCGAGGAAAGGGACTATAAAAAAGCAGTCTTTTCAATCAATCCTCATGAGGGAAAATGTAAAAGAGTAGCTGGGCAAACCTGGTTGAAGTGTTGCCACAAATTCTATGGTTTTATTAAAGGGCTATAAATCCTGTAATTGTCACTAGGTTCCTGACTTTTCACAGGAAAAATTATGAAAATTGGAGTATTCAAAGGGCTATTGGAGAATACTGAGTGCCCTGCCATGATCTGCTCATTATGCATTGCACGATCTGCCATAAGCTTCTCCTGAGTGAGCAGCCATTGATCAAACCGGACAGGGTCATCAATACTCACATTATCCTGAATGTCATCTGAGGTATGGGAGAAGAAATCAAGGCTGTCCTGATCATGTAAAAGTGAGTGAAATGGTCCTTTTTAGGGAGAACTGGAGGAGGTTCTCTCTGTCCCTGATTGCTTTTACCAACCCTTGAGTGGGAAGGAAGCCTTGTTATAACATCTGATGAGTCACTGAAGAGTTAGGATTTGCCAAGTATGCCCCCATATCCTGTAATACATCAAGACCCCATAGATTGACCAGTATATGTAGGAGGACATAAGATGAAAAATGTCCAGATTAGCCTTCTGTATCCCTCCAGGTCAACAATTTAGCACTTCCATTATTGTGAAAAATATTGCCCACTCCCTATATATCTGTAGTTGCTACATACAGGGGCCATGCTGTAAGCCAGTGGCATCAGGCTATAACTGACGAATCTTCACGTGTATCTAAGAGCACTTTCAATGCATTTCCCTTAATAAATCAGTCCTATGTTGGGACAATCCTGTTTAATCTATTGAACACAATAAGCATTTGAAGACCCAAAACCTTTAGATCCTCTTATTTATAGATTTTACAATTTTGGTCAAAGGAAAAAAATGACCAATTGAGCAATATGAAAGCCTATAGTTATTTGAACAATGTTTTGAATAGCTTGAACCATAATGGTTATTTCCTCTATATAATTAGCATCATTGACACCAGGCAAAACCTGGACACCTTTTAAAGTGAAAGTGCTGTATTTAGGAAGAATCCCACTATTCCTAGAGGGAAAGGTCCATACATTCCAATGGGAATATCCTGTGGTCCACTTCAGGAATTAGAACAAATATGGAAGAACTAATGTCCAAACTTCTGCTATCTTTTATTGGATTCCAGAGACAAGAAAGGTACATGGCAGCAGAGGGTAGCAGTGCTGAGGAACTAGGGAAAGCTCACTGTTTGGTGGTGCAAGGAATTGCCCAGTAGAAGTTTCCCAGAATGGGTTGGCCTTCCACGTCAGTTTTAGATCTAATCTCATTTGTCCCATGTTTACTTCATCTGTGTTTTGTATTGATACTAGGAGGTTTTGTTGAAGAGATGAGCAATGATTGTTTTGCTCTGATCAGTACAGTCCAGAAATTTTTACTCAAAATGTCCCTTGTCTCTATAGGTGAAACAGTAACCTTGTTGCTTCCTTTTCTCCTAGTTTGTGCATGAATAGTCTGTGCTATAGCTTCTCCCAAGGCAGCTCCTTTCTACACATGCAGGGACAATATCTGCACAAATCTGGATCATTTCAGACAGTGTAGCCCATCAGCATCTTTACACCATTCATGTGATTTTTCAAAGGCCAATTGTTGAACAATTAACTTGGTACCTCCTGAGTTGTTCACAGCCCTTAAAAGCTTCATCAGGACACTGGTAGTTCAACACATCTTACCCTTTAAAGGAAGTACCCTCTAATGGCAACTATTTAATTGGAAATTGTTTATTTTTTTTCATATTCTTGCCATTGGAAAGCAAGTTGATTATTCATGACAATGGAGGCACCTTCTCTAGTTAACATATCTTTTGTAATGGCTATGTTGTGAGGGGCATTGTGCATAATCTAATTTCTGCCCAATTCAAAAAAAGTTGTACTTCCAAAGTAAATAATCCCCTGGAGTTCAGCATTCTTCAGCTACTCCTTTCTAATGATTTGCTATACTGTAAGTTCTATCACACCTAAAGTAAAAGGGGCCATGGTGGCACAGGTAGCAGTAACTTCTTTTAATTCTTTTAGAATTTTCAAAAGTATGAGTTCATGAAGATGCATGACTTGTCCTAGATTATAAAGGATTTGGAGTTCAGCACCAGGGTAGACTCATTGAAATCCTTCTGTGGACTCCCCTGACTATCTGTTTTCTTTTAGCACCAATTTCAAGGGAGATAGAGATGATTACTTTATTCCTTCAGAGGCAAGGAGTTTGACCTGTGATGCATCAGAGTTTCTATGAGCTGAAGAGAATGAAGCTGCTGTTTGTAGCAGTTAACAGTATTAGTTTTATCACAGGTAGATGTGCAACTGATGACACAGGAAAACATTGCTTTTGTGAGGAAAAGTCATTTTTGTCCCCCACTGTTCCTTTCTTATCTGATTAAGCAAAACTGTGGGGTTCAAGCTCTACTGTTGGGGCTGTTGCCTTATAATTTCTCTTCTATTCAGGATTTGGTTTTATAATATTGCTCAGAGTAGAATTTTCTGTGATTATCTCAATAGGAGCAATACCATTGAGACCTGACCCAGGTCCACACAAAAAAGTAAGTACATGAATTCATAATAGAATGAGGACTTGTGTATACTTTGTTGCTCTTGAGAATTTACTTTCCTGTAGTTTAACACCTGGATAACATCAAAGCACCTATCTTTCTTTTGTTTCTTATAAGCCTATTTTGCTCTTTTGGTTCTAATCATCCTATTTTCTCTGCCCCCCCGTAAGCTTGAATTTTTAAATTTTTATTTACAAAAACTTTTCTCCAGAGACCTGAGGATGTATTGAGCTCTGTCTTCTGAGGGGAAGTAAAAAAGAAAGAAAGAGGAGGAGGAAAAGGACCAAGAGGTTCAATGGCCACAACATTCTTATTTACATACTGGGGAGGCTGAAGATAATGTGGAAACTGTCCATGTAATAACATATTTAAATGGCTTGTCTTGGGCACCTGACATTCTGGAGACTGGAGCAACTCATCCATGTGATTCCCTCAGGTGTTCTGTGTCCTTGAATGCAATCCATTTGACTTGTCTCAGGCTCTGTGTTCTTGAGACTAGAACAGCTTAATCATGAGACTCCTTCAGATGCTTTGTGTCTTTAGGCTGGCCTTGTTCCACTCTGCACATGACTAATCTCCAGCAAAGGTAATGTTCATCCAGAAATTAACCTATTCTCCAATGGAAGAGCCTTATACAGAATCTCATTGTTCTCTATTTTTCAGATGCTTAGTCATAAAGATATGCCTTGTTGGAAGGAAGGACGGAAGAAAGGGTGGCAGGAAGGTCAGAAGGAGGAAGGAAGGAAGGAAGGAAGGAAGGAAGGAAGGAAGGAAGGAAGGAAGGAAGGAAGGAAGGAAGGAAAGAAGGAAGGAAGGAACGAAGGAAGGAAATTACAGTAATTGAGAACACATCCTCAGCCTTAATTTTTCCACTTTAAAGTATAATTCAATGATGTTTGGTATCTTTACAGTATGCGATCATTTTCACTTTCCATTTCCAAAATAATGTCATTTATACTGTAAAAGTCAGTTCAGTTGGTTGGTTTATGAATAGGCAGCCAGCAATAGAAAATGCCTTGGCACAATCTGGTGGTCATCCACAGAAGTAAGAATATGAATCCACTTCAGTCCACATATCTTGACTGGCCAATAGGTCGTTTAGCTGTATATTTTTTCCTGAAATGCATTTTTAAAAAATTATTTAACAAGGAACAGAGTTCATGTTTTTATAGTTATTTTTTCCCCTGGAATTTTCTGATTGCATCCCTTTGATACGATTAGATGGTAGTTAAATGTAGACAGTTGTTCAGACACGAGTGTAGTGTTTTGGAGATTCTGTTATTCTAGCAGAAGATTCATTATACCTGTGGGGTGTGCGTGCATGTGTGCATGCATGTGTGTGTGTGTGTGTGTGTGTGTGTGTGTGCGTGATCTCTGTAATTAATATCCATTATATAAACTAGCTCATGTCATTAATTATAAATTTATCATGGTACCATAAATATACTTTTTTGTCTCAGCTAAAAGATTTTTATACAAAATTAGTAGCAATTATTTGTTTACACAAACAATACAGGTAGTTAAATTAGGGCTAGAAAACCACTCACCTTCTACCTACTTGCACTTGGACAGTATGCCAGGGTAATTTCTTCTTTCTACCATCTTCATAAAAGTAAAAATAAAATAACTAACTCCAGAAAAATGTTTACAGTTCTAGGCCAGAGTATATGTATATTCAACTTCTCAGGGTATCACCTTCAGTAACTTTTACCCCGTTTAAACCATTTTAATGGTTCATAAATATGGACAGCATCTTACACATATACTTCAGTCAGGGTGGGTTCTGGGACAGTTACGGGTGTTGGATTGCTTCTAAAAGAACTTGGTACCCTGCCAATCATTCCAAATTTTATGAAAGACCCAGTGAGAGATAACAGACAGGGGTGCACTTCTTTTAAAAGCCAAAAGGCTAATTGATATCTGTTTGATGTTTATTTCCTTGTTGTCCCAACATCACTTCTCTGTTTATGCCGCCCTTTTTATTTATGCTTCATGGTCCTGTCCTGAGTATATGTCCTCATCATTTACAATAAAAGTAACTAATTTTTGTTTTACCACTGGATGTGGACTTGCAATTTTTTGCTCACTATGTGCAGAGCTTAGATCTGTCTGTCACAGTATAACTAATGTACAATTTCTACAAGAAAAACAAGCATAAATATTTCATTTTATTTTCCTTCATAATTATAAGGGTTCCACAGTTCACAGATGCTTTTTTTGGGAAATAGTTTTGTTCATAAACAGAAGTATTTGGTGACTTTTTTCTTTTTTTTTTGCTGAACCAGGGATTGAACTCAAGCCCTTGTGCTTGCCAGGTAAGTGTTTATTCCACCTAGCTATCTCCCTGGCCCTAACAGAAATATTTGGTAAAATTTTGTTTTTGTTTCTTAATTCTGTATCAGGTGATGAACATGATCCTAGCCACTTTTCCTGTATGAACACAAACCTGCATGATGACATTTTCCAGAATCATGGAACAAATAAAGTTCTGGAACCAAGGTACTACTTGATCTGTTTCATTTTCCAAAGGATTAATTTTAAGATTTTATTTAACTTTTTTTTGTATCATTTTAAATTTATGGCATAACTACGTTAGAAGAAGCTTAATACATTGAAATCCATGATCTTTATTTGTATGTTCAAACCCTCTCCAGGCTGTTTCCTGGATTGTTTGACACAAGCCCAGTGGAGGGGTAAACTTTTATCTTTTTTGCTTTGTATGATTTCCAGGATGCTTTTGTAAGAAAAATATATTGTACAAATATCATATGCATGCCAGGTTTGTAATTGTTGGATTGTTCATTGCTTGCATATTTTGATGCGACAATGTAGAAGAAGATGGTTGTTTCAATTTGGTTCAAATTATCCAGGCAAAAGAAGCCCTAGCTTAACCTTTAATCCACATCAGAGATAATTGATACTAGAGCAGAGTCAGCTTGATGAATCTGCTGGAATGTCTCACTGCTTCACTCCTTCCCCACCCTTGTTCAGGTGTTATAACTCCATCACTCCTTCTCCACCTTTGTTAGGATGTTGTAACTCTTTCCTTCCTTCCTCACCCTTGTTAAGATGCTGTTAACATGAAAGAACTATGAGGAAAACAGAGTTTCAAAGAAGAATCCTATGACTTCTTGAATCAACAATCATGGTGTTCCATCAAGGTTGCCATGGAAACCAAGAAAGTATTTAAGCAGAGATGAAGCACAGAACAAGGCCAGGCATGTTTTTGATCTTTAAGGACTGGGGGAGTGTGTTCAGATGCCAGATGGACACTTAAAGTTCTGTGACGTCAGAAGGGTCTAGTGGTTATCCTTATTAATAAGGAGGCTCTGTTCCTAATCTTTGGTCTGACACAGAAATAACTCTTACTGATTCATATAGAGGCCCCAGTGAGATTTATATTGGCAAGACTCTGGTGTTGAGAGGGCCTCTGGCCTCCATGCCTGCAAGCTGCTTCTGGGTGGCGTTGGTGCTGTGTCTGAGTTTAGCTAGCTTGATGGGTGTGGCTGAGGGCTACACACTGTGGTTGCGAAGGAAATAGGGTCAACCAAATAAGACCTAATTGGCTTTTGCTCTTTTCATCTCTAGTGAGACTGGATTTTCGGCCCTAGCTCCCAGATATGGGTAGCAATTTCTTATCAATTCTCATTTAGATGAGCATTCCTGGGAGGTTGGTTGTTAGTTCTCAAAGGGAAAAGAACTGTTGGAAGTTTTTTTTTTTTCTCATTTATTTTTATTTTATTAAAATACAAATGTCAATCAGACAGTTTCAAGACACCTTAACCATACAGATTCGATGAATTAATACATTGCAAACTGTTTTCATAACGTTTTGGTATTGTACAAGGTGCATACATGATATTATATTTACAGATATTATTTTAGCAGATATCTCTTGTCAGTGAATTAAGAGTGCAGTTGCTTACTTATCTTTTTTAGTTAATGTTCTCACACAGACAAGAGTCTGCGGGAAGTTGGTTGTTTTTGCAGTCAGAGGACGCCTCTGCATTTGTTTTGATTTAAAGCAGTCTAAAGTTTAAATTGGTAAAGTAAAGTTTAGATAGACCAAATTTCCTCCCTGGATATTGTCTGTCTGAATTTCTTGTTTTGTGTTTTCCCCATGTGTCCACATTTCTTGATGTACCTGTGTCCTGAGATTACAATTGAATCTGCAATCTAGGTTGGGGGAGTTGTAATTGTCCTGTGCCTTCTCTCACTTGGAGCAGTCAATCTGGAAACCCAGAAAAACCCAGACCCTACTCAGTTGCTTCACTTTGTTATAGTTTACTGTCATTATGTCAAACCATATTAGTCTTGAACTTTTGCTCTTTATTGAGCAACAGTGTACTTGGGATTTTTTATTATGGTGATTTCTGTTATGGGGGTTGCTGACAATTCAACCATGCTGGATTACGTGATCCACAACTTTGATAAGTTTAAAAGTGAATATGGGAAAATGGCAAACTGAAGGCTCAACACACTATGTAAATGAGAATGGCCTTCCTTTGGAGTCAGTATGTCAGCCATGGGAACCATCGATCCTCACATAGCCAGTACAGGAAGCAGTAATGGGGAAACTGGGACACCCATGCCAGTTCCCATATACTGACACCAGCTCTGTGTGATTTGAACATTGCCTCAATGGCTTAGGATGTGTCCATGTGGAATACCTGATCTTGAAACAAAAGTCTTTAGGACCCACTCTCCTTGTTCTTCTGCCAGCCCTTCTTGAGGACTCACATTTAACTCTTAAAACTGTATAGAATATTAGACCTGCTTTTCTACTGCCAGTGTCAGTGGAGCCCCCAATCCATGATCGTGCAGAGACTATTGAGGCCATGTGTTCTTCAAGATCTGATTTCAAGACCCTGATCTCATTCTGTTCTTGGATGACAGCAGTATGGTAATAGATGTGGTATGGAAGGCAGGGGCAGCAGTCATGACAGTACAATGGAGAGTATGGTGGGGCACCCTTCCTTCTGGTACATCAGCCCAAAAAGCCAAACTGATCACTTTTGCCTGGACCGTGGAACTGGGGAAAAACAAGAGGTCAAACATTTTCACGGATTCCTGATGTGTGCCTGCCACTTTACTTGTACATGACGTCATCCTGCTTTCCTAACCACAGGACAAAAGGAGATTGAAATTTGCAAAAGATATTGACCTTATTGCAAGCAGTACGGTGGCTCACTCAGGTGGCAGTAATGCACTGCCCTGGACACCAAGAAGGAAATTCCTTTGAGGCTTGAGGCAACAGGACCATGATATGCCAGCAAAATGAGCAGCTGTGGGAGATTTGTTGCTGGAGACATGCACTATGGAAGCGCTACACCTCTAACCACCTACATAGTCTGAGATTGACTTAACATGGGCCAAATCAGAAAAGGCATTCAGAGGGTTGGGGAGATGGTTCAGTGGAATAAGTGCTTCCCTGGCAAGCGCAAGGGCCTGAGTTCAATTCTTAGTTCTGCCAAAAAGAAAAAGGAGAGGCATCAGAAAGAAATCAACGGAAAATTCTGCCAGGAGAGAGTACTCCCAACCAAACACATGGGACATTTTGTCATTCAGGACCTACATAATAAAATTCATCTGGGCAAGATAGCTATGGAGGAACTGATTGGCCAGTACTTTGATATATCTATACTTTGGAACCCATGTGCCTCAGTAGCCAGTAATGTGTGGCTTGTGACAATCACAACCCAGTTTCTCTCCTATTGCATGAACCAAGTGTCTGCGAGAGGGAACCCACCCTTTTGAAGACATCAGAGTTGATTTGACAGAGATCAAATCAATGCTTGGAAACAAAAAGCATTTGTTGGTGCTTGTTTGCATGCATTTGGGATGGATAGAGACCATGTCAACTAGAATCAAGACCTCCAGAGGTATGGTGAAAGCATTTGGTGGAACTGATCATTTCTTGGTACGAGTTCCCCATGGTAGTAGGTTTAGATTATGTGAGCTTTGGGTAGAGTTTGACAGCCTCTCACTGGTTGAAAGCCTCTCCACTGTTTTGGCCCTAAAATGGAAGCTATGGCCCCTGACACAAAATTGCATCCTAAAGAAAACTCCAACCAAACTGTGCCCAGAAACATGACTGATGGTCCTGCTATGGTAATGTTGTAGCCCATAGTGGGATGGGCTCACTTCCTTTGAAATTCTTTTTGGAAGATCACCCCTTTTGGGGCCAGTGTTGGAGGAACTACAAGAAATTGGGAGTCTGAGAATGTAGCAGGAGTCACAGACATGGCATAAGACTTTTGAAGGACTATACTGAATTGAATTACAACATCACTCTCTTCCCTTACATATCCTTATACATTTTTGAGCCTGGGGACTGGGTGTTAATCAAAAGTTGGAGGGAAAATCTTTGTATAAAACCATGTTAGACAAGACATGTGATGTTAAGGGACGACACTGCATACCAGGTGAGGGTAGGCTGTCATCTTCTGGCAGACATTATGTTTCTTAGAAAGAAAAGTATGCCATAGAGGGGGGTATGGAGGGGACGGTGGCCCTTTCAATTGGATTAATTGTATACTAGCAAAAGAAGCTCTAGTTTAGCCTTTAATGCACGTTAAAGATAAGAGATACTGAGGCAGAACCAATTTACAGGATCCTTCCAGAATCAGTCCTTCACTCCCTCCTCACCCTTGTTCAGATGTTGTAAACACAAAACAGATAAGAGGAAAACAGAATTACAAAGAAGAATCCGGTGACTTCTTGAGTAGACCATGCCACTCCATCATGGTTGCCATGGAAACCAGGAAAGTTTTTAAGTGGATGTGAAACAAAGAATGAGGCCAGATGTGTTTCTGATCTGTAACAACTGGGGAAGTGTGTTTGGCTGCCAGTCAGACATTCAAAGATCTATAATCTTGGGAGGGTCTGATGGTTAGCCTTACTAATAAAGGTCTGATGTTTAAATAATCTCAGTATTTCAACTCCCCCATCGTCATTATTTCTTATGCTTTTTTCTTTGAAAAATTGTGAAAATACTTACTATTTTGTACATTTTTAACAATTGTTGTGGATCTCTATAAATAAATATAAATCGAACTATGGAAGAACTATACTTCTCTGTACTACATTTGTTTATCAAAAATAAGAAACAAAATACATTAATGTATCAAATAAATAGACTCCATGCCCTAAGAAATCCAAATTACAAGTTGCCTTTGCAATAATGTTTACACTTAGTGAGCAGAAGTACAGATATTAGTGCTTTCAATGTGCCATGACAGAATAAGTGTTGTTTAGAAATTATTTCATTTAACTGTACATTACAAACTTAACATGAAGTACTGTTGTTTCCTTTGTACATTTACATTTAAAATATATATGCGTTTAAAATGTATATAAATTCAGATGAGACTGGGAGTGTTCAGGGTGGCATGGCCATAGACAGAAATGCATATAAGTTCAAATTTTATTTTAACAAGCATTTTGTGGTAGATGTTGAGGTCAATTCCCAAAATCTTATGTGATTTGGAAGTACTATGGTAAGACAGGAATAAATAGGTCTGGCCTGATATCTTAGCGGACTAAAGCACCCATGTAGGCAGAGGAGAGTGCCTGGGGTTCAATCCCTGGCATGCCAACCTATAATCCCAGAGTCTGGGAGGCTGAAAACAGGAGAATAACTATGAGTCTTACCTGTGTAGTGAGAGCCTGTACACTCTGTGCATTAAAAAAGAAAAGAAGTTGAGAAAAATTATAACTAGTGTACTTTTGAGAAGTCTGCAACTCCCGAGACATAGTTAAGTCAACTATATCACCATTCTTTTTCTTTGTTGTTGTTCTTGTGACTGAGACAAAATGTTCAACATTATAAGTTAAAGGAGGAATGGTTCATTTTGGCTCAGTTTGCAGAGGTTTAAGTTCATAGTTGGCTAGTTGCAAAGCAGGGTTGCATGGCAGAGGAGGGTAGCCAAGAAGTGGTTCACAGCAGGCAGAAAGCAAATGATCTACACCCAGAAGCACTCCAAAACAATCAATGGGCTCCCTGAATAATCACACACTCTTAATATTATCATCACACGGTTAATTCCAGCATCACACACTCCAGATCCAGCCACCTCTGAGAGGCTCTGCCTATGACCACATGAAGTGTTGGAGAGATATAACAAACAGATGTAAGCTGCAACAGTCTCCTTTCCTTTTAGACTCATCACATCAAAAAATCTTTAATAGCAAAAGTCCATAAATGGACTTAATTGGAAAAAAGTAAAGAGCAGGATCCTAGTTTTAAGGTAGAAGAAGAGATTGAGGGAATTCAAATGCTTAATTATTCATTGAGAGAAAAAACAGGCTCATACCTGCAAAATGGGTCACCACATGTCTGAGGGTTGTATCAGCTTCATAGGTCTCAACATTCTTAAGAAACACACGGATATTCCCCACTTTCAAAGATATTACACCTTTTTTAAAATTTTTATTTATTTTATTTTTTTTTCCAAAGTCATTTAAAAATAAGTAAAGTTGCAATAGAAAACAAGGATGATTGACTTCAAACTGTGTTGCTCATCTTTGCAACATGCTATGAGTTTTCACATCTTAGTTGATTATCAATTCAGTTATTTTTGCTTGACATATTTTAATAGATTTAGCATTATATGAACAATAATTCATATGTGATAATTTATTCATTTAAAGAGTATAATTTAATATCTTTATATTAAAGCTTTTAATTGCAGGAAATATATAGCACATTTACTCATTTCAACAATTTTTAAGTGTTTAATTCAGTGGCATTTACCTTACAATGCTATGTGATGAGTACCATTG
>PVKA01027857.1:0-30049 GCA_004027165.1 Ctenomys sociabilis | reverse complement strand
CACACACACACACTTTATATTTTAATTCCAGAAATCTGACCCTGACCCTACACTCTTATCCAGTATACCGTACTACTCACTTCCAATTTTGCAGATACTTATTTACCAAACTCAGGAGTTTGGGTTTTTATTCTGTAGGTAAAAGGTTTCCCATACCAAGTAGAGTTTTGTTTGCTCCCTGCCCCTTTTTAAATTTTTTGAATCAGAAAACAGATTCAAACAATGCCAGTTTTGTTTTCAAGTGTTAAAAGGACTATGACAAGTTCTCTTCACTAACTTCATAGAGATTTAGCCAGCATCTGGCCTGGCAAATGCAAGGTCCTGAGTTCAACCCCTGGTACAAAAAAACAAAAGAGAGAGAGAGAGATCAAACCACTTTGTATTCCCAATAGTAAGATTTGAGAATGTCCTCCCCAGTTTCATCTATAATGTGTTATCAAGCTTGTGTTTTGTCTGTTTCATTTATATCATCTTTTTGAGTTGTTTCTATTTTCTGTTAATTGCACATATGCTTTGCTTATTTCCTGCTGTCATTGGTCTTATCAACTTAAAATTCATGCTTAAGTAGGATGTAGTTTTATTTATACTACATTAGTGTTTTATTTTTCACATTATCATTTTTATATAGTTAAAATTTATCCTTTGTGATATGAAATATAAATATCCTTTCCCAACTGCTTTTTGTGTGTCACAGAAATTTTGTTTTGAAAAACATAATAATCAGGCAGAGCGTGGTGGCGCATACCTGTAACCCAGCACTCTGGAAGCTGGGCTACAAAGTGAGCTCAAGGCCAGCCTGAACTGCATAGCAAGACCTGTGTCAAAAAGGGCCAGCCAGATAGCTCAGTGGATTAAAGCACCTACTTAGGCAGCCTCAGGAACCAGGGTTCAGTCCCCTGCATGCCACCATGCTGCCCCCTCCGTACCTCCCGCCAGTCATGATTGAGACGGGGTGTGGTGGCAAGCACCTATAATCCCTAGCACTTGAGAGGCTAAAAACAGGAGGATCACTACAAGTCTGACCTGTAATAAGACCCTGTAGACCCTGTACTAAATACAATTTTAAAAAATCAAAAAAAACTAATGATCAGGTTTTCTTTTCAATTTTCTGTTTATTTATTTATTTACTTAGCAGTACTAGGGATCAAACCCAGAAGCACAGTACCACTGAGCTATGTCTTTATATACAGATATAGAATTTTTTTTTTTTTTTAAGTTTGAGGTAGTGTCTCACCAGTTTGCTCAGGTTGACCTTGAAATTGAGATGGTCTTGCTTCAGCTTTCTAACTAGCTAGAATACCACAGCTAGAAGCCACTGTACCTGGCTTCAGTTTTCTAATCAGGGATCATTGTTTTGGTCACTTTAAAGTACTGGAAGAATTCTTCCCTATTTCCTTTTAGTACTATACAGTACTATAGTTTTATTTTTCACATTAACAATTTTATTTATTTGGGATTTATCCCCATATATGTAATGAAATATGGCTGTGTTTTGTTCTTTCTAAAAGGCTATCTATTGCACTAAAAGCATATATTAAGGAATCTTTTTCTACTGTGAACCACAAGTTTAGTTTTAGACTTTGTAATTGACTCCATGTACTTGTCCATTCATGAGCTGTATAATGTGTTACATATTAAGACTTTTATCACTTTTGATAGTTAGTCAAAGTAGTTTCCTCTCTTTTAAGAGCTTTCTTACAATTCCTTTATTTTTCCATTTGATCTTTAAACCTTCATGTGCAGTTATACACCAAAAATTTGGTATTTCTGATGTTATCAAATTAAATTGATAATTTTATATTTGAATATGTCTAAAACTTTGAAGGTAAAGACAGTGATATAGGGGCCTGGGAGATGGATCAGTAGAATAAGCACTTCCCTGGCAAGTGCAAGGGAAGTTCAATCCCCAGTTCCACCAAATCCCAGTTCCACCAAAAAGAAAAAGTATATATGTAGCATGTATATGTAGCTGCTTCATTTTTAGTAGTGTATGCTGTGGTAGAGGTTGGAAGCACAAAAGCAAATGAATGTCCTTCAAAGATACACATGCATAAGAATGTAAACACTCATGAAAAGAGGGTATAAGATTTTTGAATTGGCATATATGATACTTGTATTTCATAGAGGAGGAGGTAGACAAAGGCAGCATTACTTTAGAAAAAACTTTGTATTTATGTAACTTTCACTTTATATACAAGTCATAGAATTGTTCATATAGTTCCCAGGTCCTTTGCTTTTTAGCACTTCAACCATTTAAGAAATAGTCACAGGGCCTGTGAGTAGCTCATGGTCTAAGCACCTGCCTACAAGTGCAAGGACCCAGACCCGCCCTGAGCCTGCTGAACCAGCTGCTGAAACTATAGTCATGGTGGCCTCGTATCCCCATGCACTTCCAGCCCTGGGGAGGCTGAAATAGGAAGATCGTTACAAGTCTGAGCTGTGTTGCAAGGCCCTATACCAAATACATAAATTACAAAAGAGAAATAGTCACAGACCGTCCAGGTGTGGTGATATGCACCCATAACCCAGCACTCTGAAGGCTGACACGGGAGGATCACTGAGTTCGAGGACCAGCATGAACTGCAAGGTGAAACCCTGTCTCAGTAGGACAAAAAAAGTCAGATATGCTTGCTTCTTTAAATGCTTCCTTAAAACTTCAGTATTTCCCAACTACTAAGGTCCTCACCAATACAATGATCTTCAGCCATGAAAATTGAGAGATTAACACTGATTCAGTATCACCATCTAATTTATGGACTAAACAAATGTTGTCACTTATCCTGTAATTTTCATTCTAGGATCATGATATATTCACTTGGGTTTTTTCTTTTCTTTCTTTTTTTTTTTTTTTTTTTTTTTTTGAGAGAAAGAATGAGAGAGGATCTCACAATGCAATTCAAACTGGCCTATAACTCACTTTGTAGCCTAGTCTGGCCTTGATTTCCAGCCTCTGCTTCCCGAGTACTGTCAGTTATTTCTTTCTAGCTTTTGGGAGTAGAACAATTACTAGCTGAGTTTGGTGCACACACCTGTAATCCCAGCACTTTTGAGACTGTGAGGAGGAGGAGGATCACCCCAAGTCTAAGGCTATACTGGAGTACATAGTACAAGGCCAGACTGGACTACATAGTGAGACCCTGTCTCTAAAAGATAAAGAATAGCTCAGCCGACTAAAGTGCCTGCTTAGGTAGGTGCAGGGACAGATTTGATCCCATGTGCCATGCCAGCCCCTCCTTTGGGGCTCAGAGATTGCGACTGAAACTGGGCATGGTAGCAAGCACCTATAAGCCTAGTGCTTGGGATGCTGAACACAGGAGGATCACTATGAGTCTGATCTGTGTAATATCCTGTAGACCCTGTGCTAGCTGAATAAATAAGTAAGTGAATAAGATAAAAAAATAAATCTGACAAATTTGTTGCATACCTCAGTTTTCATTAGCAACATTGTTGAAGAGTTTATACTTTATATAATATTTGTAAGTTTGGTTTTGTCTGATGATCATGATTTTAAAATTTTGGCAGGACTATCAGAGAATTGATATTATGCTGAGGTATATGGTTTGGAATTGTAGATATGTCCCATAACGTGTACCTGGTGATGTTGACTTTTATTATTTGAGTAAGCTGGTAGGTATCTGTAGGGTTTCTCCAATATGAAGTTAATCATAGGAAGATATTATAAAACTATGTAAATATTCCAATCTAATCAAACTTTCACCCTCCAGTTTTAGCATTTATTGATAATTTTTGTCTGAATTGATGTTATAACAGTTGCCAAATGGTGATTTTCTAATGCTCTCTTCTAGACTTGTCATTTTGCTGGGGACTTACTTCCCCACTGCTATGTGGTTGTTTATTCCTATCACTGTGGAACCCATAGAGTTAATGTAATCAGAATTACAATTTAGTAGTGTTCTCTTTCTTTCTTTTAATGTTCACACTGTTCCATATTTGTCCAGTGGGAACCCCTACAAATAAGCCCCTTGTGTGTTTTTGGAATGGTCCCAGCACTTGCTGAGCACTCTGATGAGTGGCATGTTGTAGCTCAGGCTCATGTTTTCCCTGCCTTGGCTGTGGAGTTAGCTGTTTCATCAAGGACCCCAGGTTCCTTTTAATGTAGTGTTAAAGATGTCTTTAAAACATATGTGTAGTTGTGCTCATTGCTACTTGGGTGTCATTATTGTACTGTTCTTTTGAAGAACATAGATACCAGTAGGAACATAGATCTATGTTCTGTTAAAGAACATAGATACCATGAATACATTTATTTATAGAAGCGTATCTATGCACACACATGTATATCAGCATTTTTTATGTATCTCTTAGTGTATAGGAAAATCAGTTAAAAGCAATTTCTCCAAATCTAATTCATGACAGGATTTATTCTGTCCATCCCCTCTTCTGTACACTTAACTTCCTTCTCCATCTGTAAGAAACCTGGTTCCCATTATCCTCAATCTATTTACTTGTTCAACCCCCCGCCCCCTCTGTGAGCAAATTGAGCACAAGCCTGCTGTCCCTCCCCTGGGCGTACTGGCCAGAACTTCAGCACCGCCAAAGAGGACACTACTTTTGCTGTAACCAAAATGAGCTGAAAAAGATACTTTGATGAATAGCCGATTCTTTGGAGAGAAACTGGATAGAAGGCATGTGGGGAATGAGGTTCACTTTTTGGTATATATCCTTTTTGTACCTTGAGGATTTTTTTTTGACACCATATGCTTTTCTACCTATACAAGACAGGAAAATAAGTGTAAAATATAGTAAGTTCAGGACTTTTGTTCCCTCAATTGCTATTTACTCAGTTCATCCCTTCTACATTGCTTGGAAGAGAATCTGGAGCCTTTGTTTTTTTTTCTTTAAGTGTATTTGGTTCCTTTTTGTCCTTTAGGAAACAATACTTGTTTCTATGGGAAGTGCTATTACTGCCGAGAAACAGAGCCAGCATGTGCTGACGGAGACACGATGGAAGGATCTGTCACACTTTGGCTTCCTGATGTATGGCCTCTGCAGAAACACCGACACCCCTGGGGCAGGACTTACCGAGAAGGCAAACTGGCCAGGTAAATTCTCCTCTGAGCCAGGACTTAATTCCCCCTGTCCTTGGCCAGGTCCTGTCCTTAATAAGAGCTAGCTGTGCTTTCCAAGAATTTAAAAGAACCCTGCAGGGTCAGGGCAAACCTGCTAAATGAGGACTTTCTTTTTGACAGTAGCAGTCCCACTGCATTAGTCAGCTTTCTTTTTTTATGTATTTGGTACAGGGCCTCACTATGCAGACTTACAGTGATCCTCCTGTTTTTCAGCCTCCCCAGTACAGGGATTACAGGCATGTACCACCACACCCAGTCTTGGTGGTCAGCTCAGCATGCCTGGAGATGGGACAGGGCATAGCATGTGGGGCTAAGGGATTGTACTCAGTCCCTGTGCTTGCCTAAGCAGGGACTTAGTCTGCTGAGCTATCTTGCTGGCTCTTATTAGTTAGCTTCCTGTCACTGTGAAAAATACCCAAGATAAGTCAATTTAAAAAGAAGAAAGATTTATTTTGACATACAGTCTCAGAAGTTTCAGTTTACTATTGTTTGGCCACAATTGCTTTGGGCCTGTAGTGGCACAGTACATCTTATCAGAATCACATGGTGGTAAGACCAGCCAAATAGCTCAGTGGATTAAAGTTCCTACAAGCAGGTGGGGGGTGGTTCTATCCATGGGCCTGCCATGCCGCCCTGCCCCCAGGGCACACAGATGGCAATTGTGACTGGGCATGGTGGTGTGTGCCTGTAATCCCAGCTCTTGGGAGGCTGTAAATAGGTGGATCACTACACATGTCTGATCTAGTAGTGAGACCCTGAACACCCTATGCAGACCTTTCCCTAAAATACAGAAAAAAAAAGAATCACATGATGGAAGAGGCCTCCAGTAAGCAAAAAGAGGATGTAGCTAGGGTCTCAGATCTCATATGAACATAAGCTCAATGATTTAACCTCCTTCTACTAGGCCTCACCTCCTAACCACCATCTCCAAGTAGCTCTGCACGCTGGCCTGTTGGAAGGATACTTAAGATGCAAATCCTAATGTGCCTCCAGAGGGTTATGTCCATCTTAATGTGCAAATGGCATTCATTCCATTCCTAAGAGTCCTGAGACTCACAGCAGACCTTTAGCTACAAGCCCTCAAAAAAAAGTCAGAAAACAAAGCCAGGCATAGTGACATGTGCCAGTAATCCCAGCACTCAGTAGGCTGAGGCAGGAAGATCACAGTGAATTTGAGGCCAGCCCCTGAACTATAACATGATGTTGCCCCCCCAAAAAAGAGTGAGAAAATTAACAAAAACAAGGTACAGACTTCCAAGACAGGATAGAATTGACATAATCTATTCCAAAAGGGAGGAATAAGAAAATAGCATGAAGGAATTAGACCAAAATAAGACAGTCTCAGCAGATTTTTAACTCCTCTCCCATGTCCATTATCTGAGGAACACCGTGGTTTTATGTAGGCTCCAAAGGGTTTGAGTTGCCCTGCCCCTGCAGCTTTGCTGATTCAGACCACATAGTCTCTCTTTGGCAGGCCCGCATTGCTGCCTGCAGATTTCCTATTCCCAGCATCAGTAGCTTCCTAGAATTTCCAGTGCAGCTTCAGCTTCACTGTCACAGCTTCGCGTGTCAGCTTTTCAGGGGCTACTTATAAAGACTGCAGTTCTGCTGTTTACTACCTGGTCTCCCATGCCCTCCTATGAAATCTCATTCATAGCCTCCATAATTCCTGCAATCTGTATGCATGACAAATCAGCATCCCATGAGCAACACTAAAGTCAGCCACTAAAGCAGTAACCAGGCCCTTCTGGACCGCTGCTGAAATAAGTGGCCTCATTGATGGCTAACCATAAGAGCAGTGAGTCCTAGAGAAATCATTTCCCAAATTCATTTGAGCAAGGCTCTCCTCTGAAGTGAAAGGCTTATATTTCATACCCTTGAATCTGTAGTGTATGGGGGTCTATTAATTCATGAGACATTCTCAAGATATCTTTCGTATTTCATTAGAGCAAACTACCAGGCTTCTCTGTGTGTGTATGTGTGTGTTGCTGAGGATGGAACCCACAGCCTTGTGCATGTAAGACAAGAGCTCTACCACTGAGCCACATCCTTAGCCCCAGGATTCTTTTTAATCATTCTAATTTCTTCAGCAGCTTCATCTTCCTTGGTCTAAATTTTATACATGCTCCTTTACTGGTCACATGATTCATTTTTCAAATCCTCTGCTCCCATCTTTCATGACTAAAAGTGACAGGCAAACTGCCTGAATTCTGTGATGTCTTGAAATTTCTTGGAGCTGGGGAGATGGCTCAGTAGAATAAGTACTTCTCTGGCAAGCGCAAGGCCCTGAGTTTAATCCCTGGTTCCACCCAAAAAAAAAAAAAAAGAAAGAAATTTCCCTTGTTGGATAAACCAGTCTACCTCATTTAAGCTCAGCCTCCTTCAGAGTCTCAGGGCATGGATAAAATGTAAACAAATTCTTTGCCAGAATGTCATAGATTCTCTCTAATCCAATTTCCAATAGAGGCCTCATTTCTATATAAAACCTCACAAGCACAGTCTTTGCTGTCTGTATTTCTGTCAACATTGTGGCCTTCTGAGTTCCCATCAGAATTGTACATTAATCTCTGCTTCAAAAAGCTTTAGGCTTTCTCTAATCTGCTTCTCTATAAACTTTTTCAGAGCAATTCCAAAGGCTTCTGAACCACACTATAAGATAATAGTTATAGTAACTATCTTACTTCTGGTACCAATTTTCTTTTCATTAGTTAGTTTTTGTACTGGGGATTGAACTCAGGACCTTGAGGTTGTCAGGCAGGTGCTTATGCTGTTGAGCTATCTCCCTGGCCTCTCTGGTACCAATTTTATGTTAGTTTTTCATTACTGTGACAGAATCCTAAAGATAAACAGCTTGAAAGGAAGAAAACTTTGTTTCTAACTCATAATTTCAAAGGATTCAGTCATGGTAGGTTGGCTCCATTGCTTTTGGGTCTGTGGTGAGGTAGAACATCATAGTGGAAAGGACATTGTAGAGTAAGGCTGCTCACCTCATGGCTTCTGGGAAGCAATGTGTTGGAGGGGCAGGGGTCACAGTCTCTTTTGTGGGACATGCTTAGTGACTAACTTTCTTCCACTTGGTTCCCTCCTCCTAAAGCTCCATCACATGGTCATTGGAAGACAATAAAGGTTCAGGTCATAACAGCAAGGTACGTTGTTGGCACTCAGTAACCCTCGTGATGTTACTTGCCTCCAGGTGGGAGTATGATGAAAGCTACTGTGATGCTGTGAAAAAAACATCTCCATATGACTCAGGCCCACGCCTCTTGGACATCATTGACACCTCTGTCTTTGATTACCTGATTGGCAATGCTGACCGCCATCACTATGAGAGCTTTCAAGATGATGAAGGTGCTAGTATGCTCATCCTTCTCGATAATGCCAAAAGGTAAGACCAGCAGGACTGCCTTTTGTCACTTTCTGTATATAAAAAGGGGTATTTTCTAGTGTATCATGAGATGCCTGAAGTAAATCAACATAAAAGGGGAAAAGATTTATTTTGACTCACTATTTCAGAGATTTCAATCTTTATTTAGTTGGTTCTGTTGTGTTTGAACCTGTGGTGAGATATAATATGATAGTGGAGAACACCTGTTGGAGAACAGCTGCTCCCCACAGGGCAGCTAACATGCACTGAAAGGAATGAGGAGGGCTCCAGGTTTCCCTTCAAGAGAACCTTTTGCAGATCAGCCTTTGAGATACATTCAGATCGGATCTAGATCAGGTATCCTGGAACACTATGGATAGAATGTGTCCTGTTTTTCTTCTTGGGCCCTTTGGTTTTGGCTCCCATCCTTTTCTGCCTCTAGGCTTAAAAATGGCCCCTTCACAGATAACTAGAAAGCAAGGCCCTTAATTTGTCATCATCTGTATCCTTTTCTCTTGGCAATGATGTTTGTTTTATTTATTTATTTATTTATTTATTTATTTATTTTTTATTTTTTTTTTTTGAAGAACAAATAGCAATGAGACAGTTTCAAGACAAATTAACAGGACAGATTCAATAAATTAATACATTGCAAACTGTTTTCATAATGTTTTGTATCATACAAGGTACATACATGATATTATACTTATAGACATTATTATAGCAGATATCTCTGATCAGTGAATTGAGTATAGCTGTTTACTTATCTTATTTTTTTATACCTGAATTATATCACAGATTCAATAATTAATACTTTCTACCATGTTATTTTCCTAGTGATTGTCCATAGTAGAAGCCGACATAATATCTTGTCCAACCACTATTAGTGCAAATCTTGTTTCTCATAGAATTATGCAGAAGCACTGCATATTTATCCTAACTGTACTGTTTGTACACACACATCACGATTCTTCCTTTCTATACCCCCTTTTTTTGTCTAGACCTGTCGAAGATGGGTACTCCATTGTCATTTAACCAATTTAGGTGCCTGAACTCAGTGACACAATCCAACACAGTCCAACATTCCACAATAATAGTGAGTTATCTGAAGAAGTTGTTGACTATAGCCATTTACAGCTCAACTTATGATTATGGCCCCACATTATATACCTCATTTTTATACTTTTCTGCTGGATGGTTAAGACCGAGATAGAGTAAGACCTATATACCAAAAGATGTAGCTTTTGTTTCTCATGAAGTCAGTGAAGTCCCCTCAGGGTTTATCTTATAATCCTGTACCTTACTCTGTAGATCCTTTGTTTGTGTCATCCATGTGGATGAGTCATGGCCAGCGCTTGACCAGTTTGCTCTCTGTGAGAGCCTGAGAGAAAGTTTTCTCTCCTTGTGACTCCCCCAAGGCACACTATTAGATCATCAATCTCTTTCCTCTGTGGCACCATAATCTCCTTGATCAGAAAATTTGGGGCACAGCTGAGTTTCGTGATGTTATAGTTGGCTGTGATGTTTATAGAGCATCTAATCTAAGAAATACAGATTTAATGGAAGATAGACTTTATTTTCTCCTAAATTCAACTATCCAGAAGTTCATGCAATTTAAAATTTAATCCTTTCAAATAATAGGATGTTCTGCAATTTTTGTAGCAGTCTGGGCTGAAACTTTTACTATCATAAGAGCTGTTGTGTAGTGATTATGTATTAAATAAATGATTTTTGTCTTGAGTAAGTTTATCTATTTTTATTAATCTTTTTTAGTCCTAAGTTATTTGGAGAGCACATTGTATTTCTACTTTGCGCTCTCCATGGTGGTCAGTTTAGTGCTATACTTTTAGTTATGCTTAAATAGAATTTGTTAAAATAAAATGCTTCTTTGGAGCCTAGAATTGTCCATGCACTACGTCACTATAATTACCCCAAATGCTGGGAAAGATGAGACAGGGCTCCTTAGTACAGAATGCTTGGGTAGCATTAGGAAATGATGCCACCCTCTTATATTGAGCAGTAGGTGCCTTGTACTCTGAAAGATGCTGACGGTAACAGAAAGTAGGCCAACAAACTGCTTCTCCCTCTGGCTCATCACAGCAAAGCAGCTAATACCTAGGGCCATATTTGTTTCTGAAATTCTTTATATTTGCTTATAAAAATGATCACTTTGTGTAAAAGATACTATAAATTCTGATATACTTAACAGTCAATATGTATCAAATTTGGCTAGTCTATGCTAGGTGCTATAACAAAGTACTGAGCAATTTGTAAACAGCAGATATTTGTTGCTTAGAATTCCAGAAACTTAAAAAAAAAAAGAATTCTGGAAAGATCAAGATACTGATAGATTCAGTGTCCTGTGAGGGTCCATTCCTTATGGACACATACCTCCTATGTGTCCTCATGTGGTGGAATAGGTGAACAAGCTCTCTCTTCTAAGGACACAAATCCTGTTCATGAGATTCCCACTGATCACGTCCCAGAGGCCCTGCCTACCTGTTACACTAGGGATTATTTAGCAGCATGAACGTTTTGGGATGCAGGGGACACATTCATACCATAGCAGCTTTTATTATTGGAAGATTTGCACTGTGTTGAGGGTTTGCAGACTCTCCAGCTGTTGAGTGTTTCCTGGAAAAGTGAAAGTTGACAGCTTTTCCAGAATCATCTGTGTTTCTCTAACTCTGAATTAGCTAATAACACTTTTTTTTTTTCTGTATTTAGGACAGGGTCTACAGGATCCTCACTATGTAGATTGGATTTATAGTGGTCCTCCTGTTTTCAGCCTCCCAAGTGCTGGGATTGCAGGTGCATGACGCCATGCCAAGTATCAATTGCCATCTCAGCGTGCCCTGGCAGTAGGGCCAGCCCGGCATACCAGGGATTGAACCCTGGCTGCTGCACTCTGCCTAAGCAGGCTCTTTAGTCCGCTGAGCTATCAGGCTGGCCTTTAGCTAATAATACTTTTATAGCTGCTTTGAATCAGTGTTTTCTAAACCCCTCTGAGCAATTTGTCCTGCTTGAAGTTGTCAGTATACTTTCTTGTAGATAATAGGGTATTTGGTAATATTGGAGTAAAACAGGGAATGGACATCTACTTATCTAGAATATGAATATCCCTTTTCTCCCAAGCTTTTCAAGTTTAGGAGTTTTCTTGTTCTTCTTTTGGTCTGTTCATTCCACACTATTACTATAGTTATGCTCCAGTACCTTGCAGGATCTTGAAAGGAAAAACTCTTTGTAAATGAGGTTATTTGTTTTCTGATACTTCAGCACAGGCTGTTAGCGATCCTGTGTCTAATTGGTCATGCCCTGCTTATTTTTAAATGATTGGAGCTGCTAGCACATTGAATTATCTAGGGTCATATTTGGGTTTCTTACAGAATTTTCTGTTTCTTTGATGCTAAGCAGGGAACTGATGCTTCTGTCTAATTCACTAAATTTTCATTTAATTTTCAGCTTTGGGAACCCTGCGCTGGATGAGAGAAGCATTCTTGCCCCTCTCTATCAGTGTTGCATGTAAGTTATACACAGCCAGTACTTACGCATGCATTGATTTCCTTTTTAGGCTTGGGTAACATTACAACCATTTCCTTAACCTTACAATTTCCTAAGGGCAGGGCTGGTCAGATTAAAGGGCCTACATAGGCAGACACAGGCTGGGGTTCTATCCCTAGCCTACTGTACTGGCCCCACCTCCAGGGTGCACTATCAGGGTGAATGAGACTGGGCATGGTGGCACAAGCCTATAATCCTAGCACTTGGGAGGCTGGGAAATAGAAGGTTCACTATAAGTCTGATCCATGTGAGATCCTGTAGACCCTATACTAAATACGTTAAAAAAAAAAAATTTCCTAGAGGCAGCCCAAGGCTACATAGCTACATAGTGAGTTCAGGACCAGTACAGAGTACATAGTAAGACTTTCTCTCAAAAAAACAAGCACACAGGCCAGCCAAATGGCTCAGCAGATTAAAGCACCTGCTTAGGTGGATGCAGGGACTGGGGTTGGATCCCCAGTGTGCCATGCTGGCCCTGCCAGATCTGCCCTTAAGGTGTGCAATTGAGACTGGGTATGGTGGTGCGCGCCTGTAATCCCAGCACCTGGGAGGCTGAAAACAGGAGAATCACTATGAGTTCTATCTGTGTAGTAACACGCTATAGACCCTATACTAACTACACATATTAAAAAAACAAATACATTTTTTAAAAAATGGGAAGATCACTGCAAGTGTGATCTGAGTAATGAGACCCTGTAGACCCTGGACTAAATACATTAAAAACATACACACACATCAGCATTCAAGAGTCTGAGTTAGGAGGATTGCTGTAAGTTTGAGACCATCCTGGGCTACAAAGTGAGTTCAAGACCAAGATGAATTGCATAGTGAAACCCTTCCTCGGAAAAAGACCAAAAACCCCCCAAAACCAAAACACACAATTTCCTTTTTCAGTTCAGAACCCCTGGAGATCTTAAGATGGGGATCAAGGAAAGATAGAGGGAGGTGACCCCAAGTGCAGAATTCATTTTGAATTTTGAGTGAATAGTCACTTGGGGGTAGTGCTTGTAATTCCAACACTTGGAGAGCTGAGCCTAGCCTGGGCAAGTTAGCAACTTATTAAGACCCTATCTCAAAACAATAAAGAAAGGCCTATGTATAGCTCAGTGTGGAGGCTCTGGGTTTAATCTCCAGTATACAGAGAAAAGGTTTATAGCCACTGTAGTACAGCATATCTGTGCTTGGCTTAATATCCAAGTATAATCAATCCCTCTTGTACTTCCCACACCCCTGTAAAAAAACACCAAATTTTCTAAATACAGTCTACATTGCTGCATCTGGTTTTACTTTCTGATTTTAAATCCTAGCATTACATAAAACCTGGGATTTGTATATCTCAGTTTGAAATCTTCTAATTTAAAAATAACTTTTTTACAAGTGTCTACTTAATAACTGATTTTAAAGAAATTTTGTATTAAGCTGAGCATGGTCAGGCATGCCTGTGATCCTAGCAGTTGTGAGAATAAGGCAGAAGGATTGCAGGCTTGAGGCCAGCCTGGGCTACAAAGTAAGTTAAAGGCTAACCTGGACCAAATAGCAAGAACCTGACTCAGAAACAAAAAGAAAGTCCATATTAGAGAACAAAGAAATTGAAATTCAAGAAAATGAGACAGAAATAGGCCTAAGAGCAGCATCCCTGGTCTGATTTTTAAAGTGTGCACTTCAAGAATCAGCTGGGTCACCTTGCTTGACTGTGCAGAAAAACAGGCCCAGCAGCACTTCTTAGCACTAAGCAGCTCCCAGGCACATTCGAAGCTTGTAAGGCTGCTGTTTAGCTCCACTGGTCTCCCCTCTCCCCTCCCTTCTCCTCTCCTTTCTTAACAAGGTTTACTCATGCAACTCTTGATTATTTTATCAGCTACTATAATCAGGGAGATAGCTCAGTGGCATAAGCCCCCGCTGGCAAACTCAAGATCCTCAGTTCAATCCCTAGTACCAAAAAAAATCCCCCCAAGCCAAAAAACTACTCAGACAACTCGTCATTAATAATTAGGAAACAGTGGTGCAGGTAATAAATTGAAGAAAGATGTTTTTATGTTAGTAATATCAGTTTGATCCACTCAGAAAATTAAAAAGAAAAAAGACATGTTAAACAGGGATGTTTACTATAGAGAACTATTAAATTTTAATTTAAGAGTGACTGACAAGGAAATCAGGAACGAGGGAGAGTACCCAAAGACAAACTTGGAAGAGTGGAGTTTGGATCTCAGTGGAGAAGGTGCAGCTTAGCTCAGTTGATAACTGAGATTTGCTGGTTGCAGGTGCTGGGCAAGCAGCAAGCAGCCTCTAGAATGTAAGCACTTGGGGTCATGACCTGTAGAAATAAGGACACAGTAAGGACTCCAGCTGCAGGCCTACAGAATGAATTGAGGGAACATGTGCTTCAAGGCTGTGATTTCCACATCAAGAGGACCTCTGGAAAATTATTACCAGTCCAGGCTGAGAACTTAGGGTTACCAAGGGACCCACACATGCTGGGCATGTGGTTCAGGCACAGCCACATGCATGACCTCCCTCCTGCAACCCTGACCTACTATACAGTTGCCAGAAGCACCCGGAGACCTCTTTCCTCCCTCCTGCATTGTCTTTACTAATATCTTACTCTGGTCCATCCCTCCCCAGCCTGCCCTTAGAGCAGGGCTTGGTATGTGATGCAGGGTATTGAACCACAGTCCCCTGTGCCTGCCTAAGCAGGTGCTTTAGACCACTGAGCTGTCTTGCCAGTGCTCTTGCTCTGTTTTGTGCTGCTATCAGAATACTACAGACTCGGTAATTCGTAACAAACAGAAATTTATTGGCTTGTAGTTCTGGAAGCTGAGAAGTCCAGTATCAAGGTGCTAGCATCTACACTGTCATCACATGGCAGGAGGCAGAAAGGCACAGAGAAAAGACAAGAGTGAGGCTGTTTCATAACACTTACCAGCTCCACGGAGAGTCTTGCCTCATGGACTGACCATATTTTAAAATTTCACCTCTTACTAGTTTTTCACTGGATACTAAATTTCAACAAGAGTAGTGGAAGAAACAGCATCAAATTATAGTAGCTGATAAAATTAAGGAAGCCAGGCCTGTATTCCCAGCATTTGGGAGGCTGAGACAAGAGAATCATTAGAGGTTGAAACCAGCCTGGGTTATATCATTGAGTGTAAGGCAAGCCTAAACTACACAGCAAGACTCTGTCTCAAAAAAACCCAAATTAAATTTAAAAATAAGCAAAATAGATATCCTTAAACCGATTTTCCTATTTATGATACTCATGGTTAAAATTTTTATAAATCAGAAACATTAAGAAATTAAAATTACATATTAATATGTAAAGAGCACCCTTGTAGTGTATTGTTATCCTGTAGTCTAGTCATTCCAACTTTGTACACATAGTCTTGTTTTCCTACAGCTTTGGAGCATGTGAGGCTTTGTATATACCCCTGATTAATTAGTGACTTGGTGAGATCCTGTCTCAAAATAAAATTTTAAAAAGGGCTCAGCGTGAAAGCCCTAGGTTCAATCCTCAATATGCCTGCCCAGCAAGTTTTGAACTCCATTTCATGCACTATGCAGTTCAGGCTGGCCTTAAGCTCACTTTGTAGCTCAGGCTGGTCTCGAACTCACAACAATCCTCCTGCCTCAGCCTCCCGAGTGCTGGGATTACAGGCCTGTGCCATTTCATAGAGCTTCTATGTAATTTGTACTAAAACTTTTTCTTCCAGCATTCGGGTTTCCACTTGGAACAGACTGAACTACCTAAAGAATGGAGTGCTAAAGTCTGCCTTAAAATCTGCCATGGCCCATGACCCCATTTCCCCTGTGCTCTCTGATCCTCACCTGGACGCTGTGGACCAGCGACTGTTGAGTGTCCTGGCCACCGTGAAGCAGTGCACTGACCAGTTTGGGATGGACACTGTGCTAGTGGAAGACAGGATGCCTCTCTCCCACTTGTAATTCTCAACACAGAAGAAGTGAAACTTATTTTTACAAAGATAGAGAAACAGCACAATCAATTCCAGATGGTAGAGGATGGCTTTGGAAGTTGCCAGCAGCAAATTTGGGGAATTGAGGGTGGGGTAACCTTGGGTATCTTTGGGATTTTCTGTAGTAGAAACTGAGGCAAAGACATTTTTCAGAGTGTGAGACATTCCTGAAGATCCACCTTCTGATTTCTTCAGAGTAGCCCATTTCAGCAGTGGGTGTGAGCATTGGTCAGATTTAGTTCCCATGCCAAAGGACACAGGTGTGATACTTGAATAGGTGAGTGCTGCGATTGCTTCCAGACTGTTTTGAGGTGAACTCTACAGTCCTTTCTCCACACGCGTGGATTTTGTGGAAATGCTTTACAATTTATTGTCTTTTTTTGTATTTGTTTTTGTTTTTTTAACCAGGACTGTTCTAATTGGAAAGCTTACTGCTACCTAGAGTGGTGGCAAATAAAACCTTGCATTCTGTTGAGCCAAAATAGAATGCTCTATTGGAGGGGAATATGTTTGTAAGATAGAATTGGTGGGAAGGGCAAAAGCGGGAAGATACTCAAGCTGTTAAGCAGTTGTGTTGTGTGGTTTTGTGATCTTAGAGGACACTCAGAACCGGAATTGGGAGGTGACTGCATGAGCAGAAAGCTGACTCCTCTGTGATCAGGTTCTAAGGTATCTAAAATGCAAACATGACTTTTTGTGTAAGGAAGATCTGCATTCTCACAGTTGTGTCCAAATTAACCAAAACATTGTCTCTAGAGAAAAGATTTTTACAACCCAAGCATGATTCTCTTATGGAGACTGATTTCCCCTTTCGCTTAAAGCAGTTAAATCCTTTCTAAATTAACAAAGCAGAATGAAATAATACCTTGAATGACAGTTGGGTTGCCTGTGTTCTCTGCCATCCTCATTTCTCTTCTGAAATGAATTTCCACTTAGTTTCTAAGGTATTGGCCACTGAAGATGCCATTCATAGGAGATCAGTGACTGCTTTTGTTTTTCTTGTAAGAATAGGCAGTTAAGCCACAGGAGACAGTACAGTATACACCTTGCTGGCGGGTAAACTGAGTTTATGATTTGAGCCATGCTGAAGACTAGAATCAAAGACATTAAGTCTTCTGAGCCTTGAAGTTATGGGATGGCCGGAAGAAGCCTTAAGATATTGATTTATGTCAGATTCTAATTGTATCAGTCTTGTTTGGAGTTTTTCTCTCTCCGCTTAACACTGTCAGAGTCATGTTGCTAAAACATAGGCTTAGTACTGTGTTTTGCGAAGATGATTCTGACATGTAGAAAGCTGTGGTAAATTACAAGGCTCGGGGGAACAAGCCAGGACTGCCTAGTGGCCTGTGTACCAGAGCTGTTTGTGTCCCTCCTGCCTCTTGTCCAGAGGCCATTTCAGCTTTTTACTTCTGTCATTAGAGACCAATTCTTCAATAATGTGGTTGAACAAGTTTAATGCCAGTCACCCTTGACCTCTACCCATTCAAAAACCTTTCCAATTTATGCCTCAATTTTCTGGCATAGAAAGATAACCGAGGAACTTGCAAGTACTTTAACATAGCATAAAATTTTAAAAATCATTGTAATTTTTATACACATTTTATGGTGGACACAAGAATGACTGATTTTAAAAATGGTCCTAGCCAGGCCTGGTGACGCACATCTGTACTCCCAGCACTTATGAAGTTGAGTTTGAGGCTAGCCTGGGGGAAAAAATAGACAGAATAACTATTTGAGAAGTTTTTCCTCCTTGCTTCTAAGCATTTGCAAAAACGTATCATTTCATTCTTTTCCTTACTACTTTCACACTCAGTATCTTAAAAGGTATTCAGATTCACAGTGGTTAAATTTAGACATGACCCAAAATATACATTTATGTTCTAAACTAGGGTTAGGTTAAATTTTTAGAAGTATGATGAATCTTGAAGAAAACCAGCCATAAGCTTACAGCTCTAAAATTCAAAAACACTTAAGTTCTGTGTGGGAAAAAAAAAAAAAGAGAGAGAGAGGTACTTTAAAAAAGTTTCTTAATGCTGTCCTTAGTTTAGTTTATTAGAAACTAGCTCAGGTTGTTACAACCAAGTCAATGGAGAGTTTTTGGTTAGCTCTAACTAGGGTCTGACAGCTGAACATCTAAGTGAATGTGGATACATTTTAGTACTGCAAAAGCGGGAAAATCAGAGGTGATTGCCATTTGCTATGCTCCTTCCACTTCTTCAAAATGTATATTTTAAACTTTGAATGTAGAATATTGGGTATAGAGATTTCTTTTAAAACTTTTTAAATGAGACTACATTCTGTTTGGGGAGAAGGGTATAAATTATTTTCTGTGCTGAACAAATTGATATGATTTAATTTTCTCAGAGTATTGTTCAATATATTTTAAGGCATTTCTCCCTGTTTACACTCAGGGCTAGTATGTCAAGTTTGGAAGAAAATGGAGAAATTCAGGTATATTTATTTGCATAGTATTTTGGGAAAGTTGAATCCTGTACATGGCAGTTTTTCAGTTTCACCTGGGCACGCACTGTCTTCCAAAGAAATTTGTCTTTTCTTTAAAATAAACACTTTGGATTCCTCACTTCATACACCGACTTCCTCAGCCTCCCTGCACAACCCTGCCTTTCTCCTCTCTGGGATGGTAGAGCAGCCTTCTCAGTTTCCTGGACGAGTTCTCCTGTGAGCTCAGGCTTCAGTAAGTGTGGGTGAAGCTGTACATACTGGTAAAGGTGGCTGTGTGTTCTGCTAAGGAAAAAGTATTTATTTTGCCCCAAGGAAACACTGACATTATAAAGGTACTTGAAGCTGTTAAAAGTTCTCTCAGTCTCTGAATGGACATAAAGATAAAAAAGTGACATAATGATAAAAAAGAAAAACACCTCCTGAGTGGCTCTGCTGAGCCAGGTGGGCCTGAGCCTTACTCTGTGAAACTTGCTCTGGAGGGGGGTAGGCAGCTTGGCTGCCTTTCATCCCTTATACCTGGGTGGTGAGTAAAGATTGAGTACCATACTGTCACAAATACTTTGGAACCAAGGTGTTCCTCACAAACAAAATGGGGAAACTGGGAATAACTTGGTGGGGAGCTAATTTATTTGCTTAAAGGGAGGTATAGAAATCACTACCCTCATTCGGTTGCCAAGGATTTCCTCTCAGAACTGTCACACAAGTAAAGGTTTTTGGTAAGGCACCAAATAAAGAGACATACCCCAATTTCTAATGTGTTCAATAAATTCCAATTCTGAAAAAAATAAAGATTTTAATACTGAGATACCATCTTTGTCTATTAATCACCCCCGTTCAGAATTTTTCCAGTGTTTTCCAATTTCCTTGTTTTATAGGGAACAGAATGAGATTACCTCTTTTGTTCCCACTTAAAACTTCCACAGGATGGTTTCACAGCATCTAAAAGGTAAGGCCTTTAAATTGCTTCACCAGTCTTCAAAAGGTCCATACAAGGCTGTAACTGTACCTGGGGTTATTCTGTGTTGCTTTGTGTATTTAATAGTTAACTCCACCCAATGTAGAACTGTAGGGATAAAGAATTACCTGTCTTTTTTGGTACTAGGAATCTAACTCAAGACATCCCTGGGCTTTTTGTTTTGAGGGGGTGTTTCTTTGGTTTTGGTTTTGGGATTTTTGGTCTTTTTGCAATAGGGTCTTGCTATGCAGTTCAGACTGGCCTTGAACTTGCAACAATCCTCCTGCATCAGCCTCCTGAGTGCTGGGAGTACGAGCATGTACCATCACACCTGACCAAGAATTACCAATGTTAAAGAATTCAGTGGTGTGACACTATACAGTTTAGGCAAGAAGAGAAGGCCAGCTGCCCCGATTAGAATTCTTAGGACATCCTGATTTTAACTTGTGAACCAGAAGTCTAGCATAAGCCTTAGACAACCAAGCAGAGTTCTTAACATTTTTACTTGATTTTCAGAGTATTTGCCAGTTTTTGTCATTTGTACTTGAATAATGTGGGAAGATGAAACGTGTTCCTCCCTGACTCACCACATACAAATCCTTTTGAGGGACAGGCTGCAGGATTCACTTGCTTGTACGTATCTCAGATTGTTAGTACTTGAGAAAGCTAGTTGGAGTGGGGGGATGAGGTTCTGTTCCTGAGTGATTTTACCTGCTCCGTGTGTCCATAAAACTGGTTTTTGTCAGCTGTCATTGTTGAGTAGACACTGATCACAACCACTGACTTTCTTTTGGTGGCATTCTGTAAGGTAATAGTAAACCCGAAGGAAAATAAAATTGAGTCACAATATTCAAGATGCTTGGTCTTTGGTAGACATTTGGGTGTTGTATGGGCTGTGCATGTTACCAAGGTGGCAGTGACTGCCCCTTCCCTCAGAGCCTCTGGTCCTGCTTGTGAGGCACCTGATGCTTCAGGAAGAATGTAAACTACTTACCCTGAAAATAAGTCAGCAGTCATGGGGGTGGAGGAGGCAGCACCTACATCAAAGAAGGGGAGATCTGTCCAGATGTGACCTGGGCTGTATGTAGAACCCGATGCCACACACACAGAGCCATGTGCTGAGAATGTAGAGCCTCTGGGCCTGTACTGCTTCCGGTGCCCAGGTTACTGGGAATGTCTCCAGGGCTGTCACATGGTCTCCATCAGGACCCTGTGTGTGCTCTGTCAAGAACACAGTCTGCACCCTGGTGCCTCAGTGCTGTGCTGCATGGATGCCAAACAAAGGAACTACATGCGGATACATGAGCTGTGATGTCTTCATGCTTTCAGAGTGTATTTTTTTACATCTCAAGGTGATGTAGGATACAGAATTGATTTGGACCCAAAGATTATTTACAAGGCAGATGGTTCTGCCTGCCTTCAGTAGGTTTGGGGCGATGTCTTTTGTAAAGCCAGGTTTCATTCAGGTGACCTCAATCAAGCTATTGTGTGCCCATTGTCTCTTCGAGAGGTCTTGCTAAAATGCATGTTTTGGTTCAGTAGGTCTTGAGTCTGAAATTCTGCATTCCTGGTAAACTGATGCAATGCCCTTGCCACAGGTCCTTGGACCACCACACTGATGCTTGATGAGGAATATAGCTGCCTGCAGGTTTCACAATAGCCTCTAGATGTCCTCATCATCCTGGGGTCTAGCTGTTATGAGTTCATAGCCATTAACGACGTACTGTGAATAAAGTAGTGATTTACTGAAATACTCAAGAGATTACTTAGATACCAATTTCAATTTGTTATTTTCCTGTGGGCTACCTTTTTGGTGAAAAAAAGTTTGGTTTGTTCTAGGAGAAAAAAATCTTGAAATCACTTTGGTCCAACAACTTCCCAGCTACCTATTTACTCAGCATAAAATTCTAAATCTAAAACAAACCATCTCTACAAATAGAAATATATATATTTCCACAGTCTTAAAACTTGGATTGATTTTATAACCTATTACTAGTAATTTTAGAGCTAGTGCTGGGATTGAGCCTAGAAACTCAAGCATGCCAGGCAGGTGCTATACCACTAAACTGTATCTCACCCCATTACTTGTAAGTTTATCACCGTAAATTCCCAGTGAATCTAGTATTAACCCATCCAATCCTCCTCCAATGGGCTATTTTATGTATTATCTAAACATACATGAAAATAAAAGTTAACATGAGTGTTTATGATACACTTAGGCTATTTAATTTTCATAAGTAACTAGTAGATGGGGAATCAAAGCATGGGTCAATTTGGTAATACTGAAAGCTCACAAGCAGAAACTGGCAGGGCCTGTGCTATTACTATGCTAGACTGCCACTTAGGCTCAGAGAAGATTTGGTAAGTGGGTTAATGTTCTCAGTTTTCAGATAAGCACTTGGTGTGTTGGCTTTCTCTTGCTGTAATAGGAGATAATCATAAAAGAAAGTGTTGGGTTAGGAAGATAGCTCAGTAGAATAAGGGCTTCCCTGGTAAGCGCAAGGGTCTGAGTTCAGTCCCCGGCTCTGCCAAAAAAAGTGTCTTTTGTTCCACAGTTTTGGAGGTTCTGGTCATGATCAGGTCTCTGTCCTCTCTGTGGCTGTGGCCCAAAGCCTCATACTAGGTCCCCCCTCTTCAGCTTTCACTGGTGATGAGGGTGAGCTCTGCCATGGGCCTTGGGCGTAGGGGAGACATTGACTCCTAGCCACGACAGTACATTCGTAGTTACCTGTCCCAAGGATTCCACTAGCTCGACTGCGAGCAATGTCCTGGTGCAGTAGCTGCTCCATGGAAGGTTTGGGTTCACTTTTGGCACCACAAGTCTAAGACACGATCTGTATGTACAGCACTACGTTTCAATTTAACTCTGTGTCCTAACAGGTGCTTATGTGGTTTTGAGGCCGTTTGAATGAAAGGAAGAAATTTGGTGAGCTGCTAAGGACAGCTAGCTGTCCTAGGCTGGTGTGTGGGGTGAGCAGGGGAGGCAGTTTTCCTGTAATGTTAGTTGCGAGGTGTGGAGCTAGGATTCATCATCTGTCTGGAGAGCCTGAGCCCAAAAGACATTAACTGGCTCCCCGGATCTTTCTTCCCAGCAATTTCCAACTAGGACAAGGCTAGGACCTAGGCTCATAGGTGCTCATAGATTTTGATGACTTGGTTGGATTTGGAAAAATGCAGTAACCTTTTATGAAGTTGACTTTGTTGAACCTTGGCCAATGCTCCATGCTAAGGAAGCCCAGGAAAGAGACCCTCAAGTAGTATCTCTTGGGCTGCTTGGTCACAAGCACGTTTTTATTTCAAACCACAGTACTTAGGCTTTTTCTCTTTGTAAGAATTATATTGACAAGAGACCTTATGATTTCTCCATAACAGTGAAGATTTACAAAACCCAAATGTCTGCAGACTGCAAACTGTGACTTATTTGGGGAAGCCTGTCGGTCCCCTGATGCTGTCTGCACGTCTCTCTGCAGACTCCGGTGCGGTGCGTATAGTTCTCAGGCCTCCACTAGACTCTTCCAAGCATAATGCAGCTTCCTCTCATAGGCTGGCAGGAAGCTAGCCTGCAGGCCTAGGGCAGGAGGGGAACCAGTGGCCTTATTTGGTAAGCCTCAGGCCACAAGCGGTGGGGCTAGTGATAGCATGATTTAACAGTGGGGTTTCAAGGCCGGTATCACCTTCTGTACAACTCCAAGTTCGCTCCAGAATGGACTGCTTCTTCAAAGGCCGCTGGAGGGAGTGACTTTAGCCTCGGGATGAGTCCCAGCACGCAGCGTAGGTTTCTATTCCTCCTCCTGGTCTCAGGCAGCCAGTGGGCAGGCTGCAGAGAAGACACACCCAAGTGGCCCGCCAAGTCACCATGGCGACACCAATCGAAGTCCTCGCCCGCCCCTGACTCCTGCCCTGCCCTGCCCTCCCGGAACCCGGAGCCTGAGCCTGAGCCTGAGCTGTCTGGGTCGCCGGGTCTCAGCCATGAACTTGCTTGGGCTCCGTCTCCCGTTCCTCTTGCTGTTCCTGTGCCTGCCCGGGCACCGTGGCGCAGAGAGGCCGTGGGAGGGTGCCGAAGAGGCGGGCTCGGCCTGGGGCTGGCCGGGCCTCCAGCGCCTGCGGGAGCGGTTGAGTACAGCTGGTGCCCTCTCCCGGCGGTACTGGGCGCTCTTGAGCCGCCAGATGTGGCCAGACGACTTTGAGGAGGATGGCGAGCCTGCGGCCGGCCGCCTGGGTAAGAGCCACCCTCCCACCTCACAGCAGCGCTTCCTCCGTCCCAGCCTCTGCTCCGCCCAGGCTGTGGCCTCAGTAAATCAGAAAGTGCTGGAGTGTCTGGAGTGCTTCTCTCCCTAACTTTGATGGCCCTAAGGAGAGTTTTTTGGACGAGGCTGGTGACCTCTCCCACCCCTAGTTCCCTCTCTAGTGCTTGTGGTAGCAGTGCTTCAACTCATGCAGTAGGCAGAGCCTGGCTGGGGTGGGAGTTAGGACCCGAGTCCTGGTTTTAGTGCTGGTGAGTTGAATTGTCACCTCACTAGTGAGCTAACAGAGTCTCAGCTGTGCCTCATAGCTCCTCTTTTTCCAGGCCAGATCCTTACCCAGTTGGGCCAGAGGTCCCTGGATGTCCTGACCACGTGGTACTGCAGCTTCCAGGACTGCTGCAATGGTGGCGACTGCAGGATCTCCAACAACTTCTCAGGTTGGGCTGGTCACATATCTAGGGCCCGGAGATCAGGGGAAGAGGAGACTGACTGCCGGGAAATGGCAGGGTACAAGTGACAACTGGGCCTGTTGCCCAGCCTCCCGAGGTGTGAGAATTGCCACAGTAAGCCTGCAGTCAGGTCTGCAGTTGCTTATCTTTAGGAAAACTATTAGGTTCTCCAGAGACCCACCTTCCAACAGTGGAAACAGTGACACCTGCATCAATGGTGTCATCAATGGTGTCACTGCATTCGTCCAGAGGCCAAAACGCGTCTCTACCCCTGTGCTCTCCCCCGTGGCTCTCGAAGGAGCACCAGATATTTGAATCAGGGCTAAGAAACACTCTCTCACATTTAGTTTGATGACTCAGAGCTCATTAAAATTCAGGAGAATTCCCCTGAAATGTCACACTCAGATAAGAGGAAGGAACACTGCTAGGTGGACAGGTACTGAAGTTTTTCCTCTGCTCATTTGCTACCTCACTCCATGCCCTCCTGCCAGGGATCCAAGGGGGGAAAAATGAATGGTTAATATTGCCAGGTGTGGTGGTACATGCCTATAATCCCAGCACTGCGAGGCTGAGATAGGAAGACTGAAACTTTATAACCATTCTGGGCAACTCAATAATGTAGCAAGACCTCTATCTCAAAATTTCACAAAAGTAGGGCTGGGATGTAGATCACTACAGGGGTCCTGGGTGCAATTCCTAGTAACCCCACCCCAAATAGTAACTCCTGATAACTACTGATCTTCTATGTACCAGGCACCGTGCTAAATTTTTAGGGATTGGCTCATACATAATCCAGCATATTCTATGACCCTTCAGAAGAGTCAGGCCCAGAGCACTTTGACTCTGAACAGAATGAGCGAACTTTCAGACAGTGGGTAAGAGTATCAGTGAAGGAACTGACTAAAAATGATGGGATATGATTAACCTTTGGCCAATAAAGGTCTGAAAAACATAACAGGGGTTTCTGGGTTTATCTTATTGGTAAGGGTGCCTCAGTGGCTTTCCACCCTCAGAGGAGTAGATTATTCCTGATACATAAACTAGGTAACATTAACGACCAGATGGATAACAGATTGCCCCCCAGTATACTGTGAATTCTTCCCCTCAAGGCCAACTGTTTATGACTCACTGCTACTTAACTTCCCTCCTCTGTGCATTTAAATTAGGTCCCTATTATACCTAATTTGTATTTTGATTCTCAGACTCAATTGCAGAACCGAGTCTGATAAAAGACTAGTAGGTTAGTTCTCTGTGAATGTTTCCTGTTTCTCCCAGAAGTTTGTTCTCCTAAAGTCCCCTAATACCAGTTCTTTAATCTTCATAAATGAGGCCCACCCTGTATTTTGGTCATTCAAATGGAAGCAGTGCCAGCAACTGTCTACCACAGGACCCTCTCTCAGACTCCATGCAGGTCAGGAAGTCTGAATTCGGGTTTCTGCCAACTTGGGATAAGACACTGAGTAGGCAACTAGCAATCTGCCCCTACCCCCACACCCCATCTGCAGCATACTCACTGTCTCCAAATACCCAGCCTGCTGTGGCTGAGCAGGCATCAGAGATCCCTGCGTGAGTCCCTAGTCTTGCCTCTTACAAGCATAGCTGGCAGACCTTGGGCAGTTCCTTTCTAAGTCTCAATTTCCTCTGCTTTAAATACAAATATGTGCTTTATATAATTATTATGAGAAATATGAAGCCGCATAAGCCTCAGTACAGGGAAATAGCAGCAAATGTTCATTTTCCCTTCTCTGGTAGTTTTGAAGCAGCATGTGACACTTGCAGTGACTCACAGTGGATCTTGCCTTGCCAAGGCCCCAGGATCCACCTCTACCAGGCTGGCTCCAAGGGCCAGGCCAGTTGCTCCTGAGCTCCAAGGGCTCACTCTCCTGCCAGCTGGCAGCACACCTCCCTGTCCCTGAATCCTGCAGCCTCATCGCTGAGAGGGCACAAGGCCTAGCAGAGGACCTGTTTCACAGCGGCTGCTGTATTCAAGTGTTTGCTGGATTAAAATAGAAGTAAGAAGCTGGGGCTTTTTACAAGAAACACTTAAGGAGAACTGAAACTAAGGATGAGAGGCCTCAGAGTGGGTGTGGTTCCTCCTCCAAACTCATTGGCACTGCCCAACGTGGCCTGGCGTCAGACGGTGGGTCCATTCTCACTGAGTTCAATCTTGGTTTCTCAGGTTCTTCAGAAAATGGCTCTTGAATCTCTTCTGCTTCAAGGGTTATCCTCTGGCCTCTTCTGAGGACAAACAGGATGAATAGCTGACCTCTCCCCTAGTGGAGAATGTGCCTGTGCTTGCCTCTGACAAGGCCTTTCTTTCTGCCCCTAGGCTTAGAGGCAGACCTGAGTGTGCGGCTGCATGGCCAGCATTTGGCCCGAGAGCTGGTCCCCAGAGCTGTGAAAGGCTATTTAGAGACCCCACAGCCACGCAAGGCCCTGGCACTCTCATTCCATGGCTGGTCTGGCACAGGCAAGAACTTTGTGGCACGGATGGTGGCAGAGAACTTGTACCGGGACGGGCTGAAGAGTGACTGTGCCAAGATGTTCATTGCCATGTTCCATTTTCCACACCCCAAGTATGTGCAGCTGTACAAGGTGAGGCGGGGCTGAGCGGGGCCTCTGGGATGGGGACAGCCTCATCAGCCCTTCCTTACCAGCATGTGGTCAGGAAAAGCCAAAGGAGGGTGGGCCAAGGAAAGAAAGGCCTTGTGGGTGTTCCTTTTTGCATTGTGGAAACAGTGAAATGTCCCAGGAAGTGTGAAATAGAGAAAAGCAGAAACTTTACCATAATCTCCCCACGTGGATGCAGCCTCATTCGCACACATCTGTTAGCATTCTGGTGAGCTTCCCTCAGTGTTAGACTTCCCAGTGGTGTTGCATACCACTGTCACTTCATTGGACAGAAAGTTGCCAGTTCTGCTTGTCCATGTGGATGTGTGTGTGTGTGTGTGTGTGTTTTGCTGGGAATAAAGCCCTGCACCTCCAGCATGCTAGACAAGTACCCTGCTCCCCTGGGTTATACTCCTATCCATGCTTTTTCTTTTTTTGGTACTAGGAATTGAACTCAAAACCTAGAGCTTGCCAGATGGACACTTGTGCCACTGAGCTATGTTTCCAACCCCTTTATGGGATTTTTGGGACAGGATCTTGCTTTGTAGTTAAGTCTGGCCTTGAACTCTCTATGTAGCCCAGGCTGGCCTCAAACACACAGCAGTCCTCATGTCTCAGTCTCTTGAGTGCTGGCCTTGAGGTTTACTTTTGCCTATGCTGGGAGCCCACCCCTGAGGAGCCCCCAAGTCACAGGCTGGCTATGACTCACCAGACCCTTGGCAAGCTTGGTCCCTTGAAATTTTGACCTATGCTATGCCTGTGGGTGCTTTGCTTCTGGGAAGGATCATAGCTCACTCTGCCTGCCTCTAGGCCCTGTCCTGCCCATTACCCCCACAAAGGAGTCCAACTCAGTCCCTGGGGAGGACAAGCTGGCAATTAGCTCTAGGATGGGACTTAATCCTGGTGAGGGGAAGAGCATGCTGAACTGGACCCTGTTCCCAGGGTCAGAAGGTTTCCCCATGTGCTTCCAGGGCCTCGCCCTCTGCATGGACAGGGCCTGCCAGACCCAAGGGTGCAGGAGAATCACCTGGGAAGTCAGTTCCAGGGTACACAAGCCCAGGCCCCAGGCTTGTTCCCTGTGGCCCAAGGTTGTGCCCCCAGGACTCACTAGCTTCCTGTGTCCTGCACAGGAGCAGTTGGTGGACCAAATCCAGGGAACGCAACAGCGCTGCAGCCAGAGCCTATTTATCTTTGACGAGGCTGAGAAGCTGCATCCGGAGCTGCTGGAGCTCCTTGGACAACACTTGGAACGCCAGGCTCCTGAGGACCACAGAACCAAGTTTCCAAGAACCATCTTTCTCTTCCTCAGGTGAGGTCTGAAGAGCAGCAAGAGAGCTGGGTTGGGAGGACACAGGCGGGCCATGGAAGTCTTCCCCACTTAGCGCTAGGCCCTTCAGATCCAGAAAGACTAACATACAGGCGGCTGGGGAAAAGGAGCCAGCTACTTGCCTTGGCTTTCCCTGCTCTTGCCCTGACTGCCTGCAAACCCTTCTGAAGGTCTCTGAAGCTCAGGCCAGACTAAAGTAGCAGAGAGATGTTGCCTGTCAGTATAACACTTGCTCTGAGAGCCGCCACTTTCACAGAGGCCTCTGCGGAGGGCATTCTGTTTTCAAGTCAGCCTGGTAGTTGAAAACCAAGTACAAACCATCCTTGAAAATTTGCAAGGAAGCCTAGTCAGAGGACAATACAAGTGTCCCACTGAGTCCTGCATTACTATCCCTCCCCAGCCTTGGAAGGTCTCTGATCAGAGGAATTCCAGGCCTGGCATGCAGGGTGTAGGTTTGAATAAGCAGCATTCTCCCTCTCAGCACTTGGAGTTGGGTTTGCAAACCTGCCCTGAAGGACCTGTGTACCCCAGGCTCTTGAAATGGATGCAAACATTTATAACTTGGCCAACTCTTTGTCTTATTATTTTAAAATTTAACTTTTTTTTTTGACACAGTCTCACTGGGTATAAACTGACCTTGAATTCACTATGTAGCCCAGGCCAGTTGAATTTATAACAGTCCTCATACCTTCACCTCCCAACCCTTGGGATTACAGGCAAGTGCCACTACACTCAGCTTCTTTTATGTTTTTGAGATGGGGTCTCTATTTGCAGTCCTCCTGTCTCAGCTTCCCAAGTGCTGGGGATTGCAGGTGTGCATGTCAGTGCCTGGCTTAGACTGTCTGTATGGAAGGTCCATGTTGAATGCTTTGCAGAGCTCCTTGTAGACTCAGTAGAAGTCAAGACCATTGCTCTTCCCCAGCCTACTCTACCCTCAGTTCTCACTTCTGTTGGCACTCATTTGCAGATGGGTTTTCTGGGGGCTTGGGTGTAGCTGGTGAGGATGGGAAGGGGATGGTTTTGTCTGGCCTGCTGTGGAGGGCTGCCCTTGTTTCCATGCCGACGCTCCGGCTGGACAGGCTGAAAATGTTGCTGGTTGGGATTCCCATGTCCTTCCCAGTGTGTAAAGCTGTGCAGGGGTGTAAGAGATGATATAGGGTGGTGCAGAGATCAGGTTGAGGCTCCAGAAGGGGTTTAAGAGAGAAGAGATACCTGAGTGGTTAAGTATCTTGTTGGCCTGACCCCATGTTCTGCACTGTCTGCCTGTGCCTGCAGCTGCCCCACCTAGGCCCTCTGGGTAGGAGTTGGGGTGCTGGCCCTGCTGCTGCAGAATCCAGCCTCCCTGAATACGAAGCCTGGTAACCCAGTCGGGGTCTCCCACTGTTGTTTCTGCCCCCCTGGATCAGTAGTCCAGCTTCATGTGCCACCTCCTCATCTGAGGAGCTACAGATCTCTGTGCCTCAGCCTGGAACATTCTTGCCCTCACCTGGGCCATGTTTGCCTTATGTAACTCAGCTTTCTCCAGACAGACATTTGCTCTTTTAGCACTTTGCTCATGGACCAGCTGGCAGTGCCCTCTGTCCCCTCAGCAGGCCTGTGAAACCCCTAGTGACCCGGCCTTGGTGGACTCCATGAGACCACATAGTCACACACAGCCAGTCATGGGTGGAGACAGGGCCTAGTGAAAGGGAAGCCTGCAAGACCACACTTCATCACCATCCCAGGCAGTGGCTGAACCAGGGAGGAGGACACATACTTATGATAGGAACTTGAAGGGCCACCAGAAAAGATGTGGCCTTGAGTTCCAGTAGCTCTGATGTGGCCTTGTACAAGGGCCTCCTGCCAGCAAGAGGTTGTGGCTAGGCTGCCAGGCCATCTGGGACTCTTGGAGCCACTGGCACTTCCACCCCCACACTTACACACCCAGGCTGGCTGCTCTAAACCTGGAGAGGCTCAGGTATCCTAGCAATGGTGGGGAGACATCTTGAGATTTGCATCTGTAAGCCTGGGTTCAACAA
>PVKA01027856.1:0-30051 GCA_004027165.1 Ctenomys sociabilis | reverse complement strand
AAAAAAAAAAAAAAAAAAAAAAAAAAAAAAAAAAAAAAAAAAAAAAAAAAAAAAAAAAAAAAAAAAAAAAAAAAAAAAAAAAAAAAAAAAAAAAAAAATTGAAGAGGATACTAAAACATAGAAAGACATCCCTTGCTCTTAACAGGGAAAACAAATCTAGAGAAAATGATTTTTCTTCCAAAACTGTTTCTTATAGATATAACATAGTTCACATCAATACTCCAAAAACATATCTCACAGAATAAGAGAAAATAGTCCAAAAGTTCATTTTTAAACCAAAAGAAACCTAGAATAACAAAGGCAATTCTGGGCAACAAAGGTAAGGCAGAGAGGAATCACAATCCTTGATTTGAAATTATGCCATAAAGCTACTGTGATAAAAACAGTATGGTACTGGCAAAAAAACAAACAAACAAATCTAAAGATCAATGGGATAGATTAGAAGATGAAGAAATAACTCAGCTGCCTGATCCTTGACAAAGTACCAAATGCATTCACTGCAAGAAAGATAGCCTCTTCAATCAATGATGCTAGAAGAACTGGCTCTGCACATGTTGAAGATTAAACTTGGACCCACATATTTCATCAGGCACTAAACTAGATCCAAAATGAATCAATCAAATACCTAAATATTAAAAGATAAGCATTAAATCTGCTGCAAAATAGAATAGGTATCACTCTTGAAGGCACCAGTGTAGGCAAAGACTTTACGACTAAAACCCCAATCACAAAGGAACTCTCACCAAGAATCAACAAGTAGAGTCTCATTAAAAAGATTTGCAGAGCAAGAGAAACCACCAACAGAGTGAAAAGATAACCCATAATGTGGAGGGGAAAGTTTGCCTACTGTTCTTCAGACAACAGATTACTATGGAAAGCATAAACAACTCAAAAAAAAACCTCTCGGATTTTAAAGAACCAATCCAAATATGGGCATCTGAATAAATACACACTTCTCAGATGAAGAAATACAAACAGTAAACAAATATAGGCAAATGTGTTCAACATCACTGGTCATTCAAGTGATGCAAATTAAAGCAACACTGAGATTCCATCTCACCCCAGAAAGAATGATTGCTATCAAAAAAAATCAACCAATAACATAGGCAGCCTTTCTCCACTTTTGAGCGTGTAGATCGGTGCAACCACTGTGGAAATCAGTGTGGAGATACCTCAAAATACTAGGATTGGAGGTCCGGTTTGACTCAGCTATTCTTTTTCTGGTGATCTTCCCAGAAGAACTAGAAACCTTGTACCACAGTGATATATGTGCTTTGCTATCTCTGCTCCCCTCCTCCCTTTCTGGGTCTTCTATTCAACTCCCATTGGTCATTCTCTCTGATAGCTTCCAGTGTCCACCCAGCTATGACTCTTGTTTCTCCCAGTACTGTGACTCCCACATCTTTCCACACCTTCCAAGAGACCAGAAGCTAAAAAAGAGAATCCGTAAGGCCTCAAAATGGTCTTCCCAGCTTTCTCCCCTCTCTTCCCCTCCCCTCCCTTTCTCTCTCCTCTCGCCTCACTTCACCTATCCCTTCCTCTTGTTTTCTGAGTTGCATATAAAGCTGCAAATGTCGTCAGAGTATAAAAGTGCAGCTGCAATGGAAGATACTTCCCCACACTGCAAGCTCTGTAGAATCTGTACACTTAGAGCAGAAGGAGCCTTCACACTTTACTAGAACTCATCTCCTACATGTTCCCAGCGGTCAGAATGCTCTGGAACCAGTGTGGATCTCGTTCCTTTGTAACACACTCTCTGAGACTGGCTCATTCCCCTTTCATGGCTCTGATCTCAGCTTTTAGTAGCAGAACCTGTTCATTATAAGGCTGCCTTGCAAAGTTATATGGCAACAATTTTCTCCAGCTCCACAAGTCTAGTGCAAAAGAGAGGCATCAATCTATATGGGCTGTTCACGCAATGGTTTATAAACAACAGGAAGTTATTTCTGTCTGTCCCGGAATTTGGGAAGCCCAAAATCAAGGCACAGGTGGATGTGGTAGCTGGTAAGTGTCATGTGCTGATTCTGTAGACAGTCATCTTTGGCTGCATCTTCATGTGGCAGGGAGCAAGAGAGTTTAGGGAGCCTCTTCTCTAATGTCATACATTTCGTTCATGAAGGTGGAGCCCAAAGGGTACCATGTAGAAATATTTTTGCTTAGAGGATTTGGTTCACTGATTATATCTGGGGACACTGACACTTCCAGTCAATAGCAGAATTTTATCTTGAGTAACACAAATATAAATCATTGCTGTATCTTATAAGCTCTTTAAAAATATTACAGTAGGACCGAAACTTACAAATACTCCAGTCTCAAAGTTTGAGATAGGAACGGAGCTGGCATTGAACGCAACACTGATGCAAACACATTGCAAAAGTAGCTCACATATCCCCCTTCTCATTGCAAGGCAACTGTAAAAGAAAACTAGTCAACTTACAGTATTACTGTACCACTATTTTAAGGTAGAAGTAAAAATATTTTATTTATATTACTTATGTGTGTGTGTATGTGTTTGGTTTTTCCATGCTTGCCATTTTGTATTTGTGTTAAAGGTGTACAAAGTCACTATGCTGGACTTACAGAGGAATTCCATGTAGGAATGTTCTCCCAGAATGGAACTCGTTCATAAGTCAGGGACTTACCATGCTGTCCTTTGTAATAGCTTTCTTTTGTTTTTCTAAAAAATTTTTCCACTAATCACATGTGGGGAAGCCCATCTCCATAATGTAGAATAGTTATGTAACCATTTTTCCAGAACAACTTTATTTAAAGCAGCAAAGGCTGCTGAATTGGGTATCTAAATCTGAATCAATACATGAGACCCAAAAGAAGTCGTTCTAGGTTGAAAAGAAATTTGATGTTATGAAACACCGCTCACGCTTGCTTGCGCCCTCAGTCTACTAAAATTGCTTCAAAGTAAGATTACTACATTGCTTTTCAATGAATAACATCAATTTGAGTAGACATTTAAGGTAAGACAGATGTACCTGTGTGACCACTGATGGAATTCCTTTCCGCTGCTAACGTGAGAAAGCATGAGTCTTCCAATAATGAGAGAATGACACACCTCTTAATGTCAAACTTTCTTAAGAAAAACAGGCTAATGTTTGCTTAGTAGACTTTTCTTTGTCACAGTCACATTAATAGATATGTTGGATGAAAATATATCAGTCCTCCCCATTACCACTCTAGCTGCTTTCCCATAAATTTTAAAAGCGAATTTCATGTATTCCATCTCCTTTTCCTAGTATTCATCATCTTCTTCATTCTGCCTGAATTATAAGTATGGTAATAAAACTGACATGGACTTTTCTACAATCAATGTAATTCCTACATCTTTAATTTCATGATTGAAAATCTGAACATTTACCTTGACACAAGGAATACAGTTGCTTTAATAGCTTATAAAATATTAAAAGTTGAGCTGTACATCTATCTTAAAAAAGAAAAATGACAGGATGCATTTACGGGAACTTTTTCAACTAAGGCACTGTGAACTATGAAGCCAAGTGAAAAATCAAAGTCATACCTCATGAGTGTCCAGCAATACATGCTAGAAGCCATAATCACATCAATCCAGAGATTCCAAGAAATGAAGGAAGGAAGAAGCTTAGTAAATACCCAGCAAAGTTGACAAAAGAAAAGGTCTTAACAGAACACATGATCCAATTTAGGGATAGACACCGGATTAAATTCCAGCATCTAATCAACACCATAAGCATCAAAATAAGAATGCTGCACACAGAAGAGCTATTTTTCTTTCATGAAAGAGAAACCAGCAACTGGCCCCACTGTGTCAGCAGAACTCCGATTTCCATCTTTCTGCTCTGCCCGCTTAGCCCATGGCTTCCAATGTCAAAGTCCTCTCCTTGACCAAGATATCTGCTGACTCTGAACCTTAAATCCATATTCAGGAGGAAGAAAGCAAGGCCAAAGAGCCCTTATGGCTGAAAGATAAACTTAAAAATACACCAAGATGCACCGCAGAATATCTCTCATTGCATATCAGTAGCCCCAGAACTATAATTAGCTGCAATGGAAGCTATGAAAGTATTATTTTTAAGTCTAGAGGACAATGTTCTAGTTTAAATTGAAACCACAATGACAATAAATGTTGGAGTAGAAAATTAGCAGTCCTTTCCACTCCTGTAAGAACACAATGGTTCTCTTTTTTTTTTTCTATTAACTAGTACATGAACACAGCTTCAGACTTTTAAAGTATAAAAAGATTTACCCAGTGAAAACTTTCACACCCACCCCTGTTTCCATCTGTCAGTTTCCACCCACCACAAAACACTTTTATTCATTTTTATATCTTCTTTTAGTTTCTTTAAGGCAAATTTATGCAAAAGAGATTATTCCTGCCTTCCCCCTAAGAGACATTTCCAAATCAGCACATACAGTATATCCCCACTCTCCTCCTCTTCTTTTGACTCTTCTTCCCCTTCTTTTCTCCCACCTCACCTTCTTTTTAATTTTTCTTTTACAGCTGCATAGTATTCCGTGGCTGGATCTACTCGGGTTTACTTGACCAGGTCTCATTCTCAAATATTTAGTTTAGATTTCAGTGCTCTGCTTTTACTACACTATATAAAAGAGTTGGTAGAATAAATTACAGAAGCTGCACATCAGGGCAAAGGGCATATTTATATATGTGACAGACATCACCAATTTGCTCTCAGTGTGAGTTACAGTGACTTAACACTCCCATGGTCAACATCAAACAAACACACCTATTTTCACACAGCCTCTCCTACAAAATACATGTCACGCTAGCAGTCCTCTTTCCTCTGGATGTTCTCTGTCAGCCTTTAATTATAGACCATGACACATGTCATAAATTCTGTAGACAAAGGCAGAAATTCATGGGCTGGCTTTCATTATGGCAGGCTGTACAGAACACAAGCAAATGACTTAGCATTCCACGTAATTGGATACCTACTAGGAGCAGCCTGTTCCATTAAGTGCTTGTTAGAGACCTTGTCCTTAGTGTGGTTCTTCTTTTCATGAAATCGAGATCAGCTGGAGACTGCTGACACCTGTGACAGATGCACGATCGTGTATGGTCAGCACTCGGCAGCTATCTGCTGCTCCAACACAGCCACCAACACATTCTCTTCCCTCACTATGATGCTTCCATTTCTTCATGAGTATTTCCCCAAATTGTCTCCAATACGCCTTCTCCATGTCTGGAGTCCCTGTGTACTCACATCTGTACCACTTAGGTGACATGGGATGCCCATCTGCCCTCACCAACCAGAGGATATGGTTATGTTGTCACCTCTTTTCCAGAACTCTCAATGCTGTCCTGGTGGCTTTGAGGCCAAGATGCTCAGGCAGTGAAGACAGGGAACACCCTGCTGCCCCACTTCTATCCCATCCTCACAGGCAAGCAATGCTCGTGACTCGCTCCTCGCCAGGTAAGTGAGAGTTACACTTCACCTCAAACCCCCACTTAGCAGTCCTCGGCTCTCTCCACGAATGGCTTACGAGTCAGCTTGTGCACAGCAGAACTCCAGCTGACCTAACAACACCTCCTGAAGCACCCACTCTCCTGGAACGCACGAATGCGGGATATCTGATGACACAGAATCCTACTAGATGCCCCCAGCATCTTCAGGAGGAGGAACCTAACCATCCAAATCACTGCTACAGCACCCTCTCTTCACAGAAGTAAGACCTAGCAAGAAGAAAATCAGCCTCAAAAACTGGAGATCAAAAACTCAGCCCAGTCAGCCTGCCCTTGCCTTCCTTGCTATCACTGCACCTTCTCTGTAAGCAGGGGAGACTAGGAGAGGCTGACCTGGACTGCCATGTCCAACCTCTAGTTTTTAAAGTGGATTATTTTCTTGCTAACTTTTATTTTCAAGGAAATGCAGGAGTACACAGTCAAAAGTGTGAATAACTGGCTGACTTTATTTAAAAATTTTTTAAATGAATAATATGTTTATATTTTTACAATGAATAATATGTTTTAATCTTTATTTCATACCTCTACACTGACTTTGCAAAGTGTTAACAGTTCTCATTAGTTCTGATGTACTTTGTTAGGATTTCATTATATCTTAATTATATTTATACTACATTCTTTTTTTTTTTTTTTTGGTGGAACCTGGGATTGAACTCATATCCTTGGGCTTGCCAGGCAAACACTTACTCTACTGAGCTATCTCCCTGGCCCCTTATACTAAATTCTATGTACAAAATGAGAAGTACAACTTAGTAAAGAGATGGAATACTGAGCCCTAAAATGGTTCCAATGCAGTTAATCTATAGAATTTTAGAACAGCAATCATTCTCTTTCACTTTTTTGTTTCTACCTATGCAATATTTTTTTAAGTACATACAATTCAATGACAGGACATGTATATCATTACTGATTTTTTGGTTTTTGATACTTATGCACCATTGCTATGTAAAAAAAAATTCTTGTTGTTAGAATATATAGAGAATTATTCAGAGGTTAAGGGATACCACATTCACAATTTATTCTCTCATGGTTGAGAAAAAAAAAATAGATAAAGCTGATGGGAGAAGTCAGAAATAAGCCCTGAATTCACATGAAGAATGTGAGCTATTTTTGCTTTTGTCTTATGAATGTTCTGTAGGTTGGACATTGTATCCAATTAAAGTCACAAAAATTTCACAAAGATATTCACAAAAGTTAAAATCCTTATTACACTCTTAAGCAATGAAATTGTTTTATCACAGTATAGATTCATTCTGGCTCCTCTGGACTCCTATTACCTTTGTTGACCAGCTTTTCCTTGGCAGAATATACATACTATGAACTTGATTGGCTTACTATGTACTGGCTGGCAACGACTAACAAGTCAGCCAAGTTCTGTGCTGGACTAGGGTCACTTACTTAGGAAAGGACATTAAATATTTGAAACCCACAATGACCTTTCATGAACTATGGCAGTAACAGAAACAAAACATTTAAAGGATACATGATCATCTCCAGGCCTCTAGTTACTTATTAAATGGCTCCCAAGTGACCCGTGAGAGTTAATGCCCGCCCTTAAATACCCAACTTATACCAGCAAGTGACCGGTGCAGAGAACAGCAGGCAATGTGCAGCATTATGTACTTAACATGTGTGCAATGCCTCGACATCCGGCTCGCTTTGCCTGCAAACACAGCCAGCCGCCAGCTGAGCCACTGGCCTGGCTGCCAAGATAATTATCTGAAATCTTCGCTTTGCCCTGCCATTATCAACACACAGTTATATGTGGGCACTAAGTTCCCAAATTACAAAATATCGCTTGGCTCAGGGAAGGTGAAGGCATTTCAAGGATCAAAATCATAGTATAGACATTCAGAAAACAAACTAGGATCTTCTAAAATAAAAAAATGGGCTGCTTCTACATAATCAAACAAAAGGAACACTAAGTCCTTCTAACGGCAAGTACAAAAAGAGATTATCAAGAAGCTTTTTATCTCAGCATTTCAGGTGGTTCCTACCCTCTGACACGCTTAATAATTAACCAGGTTTTGTGAAAAGGGCAGTAGGAATGTATACAAGGAACAAGTGGGAGAACACAAAACACACTTCAACAACACACCTGCATTAGTGTCACGTGGCATTTGAACACTTGTCAGTGATTAAGCCAGAGTTACATTAGAAAGTCTGGCTTCGGTCACTGTACAGAACTTCTTTCTGTCATGTGTTCACATAGCAGTCAATGAAAAGGGGAAAACCGGTGGTAGCGTATGGTCACTATCAACTTAGGACACGCTAGAAACACTGCCCAGCCCTACTTCCCCACCTTGGTCTTGACATATTCTATTAAAACTGTTTCTAATGTTTTGAGAGGGTTTTTTTGTTTGTTTGTTTTACTATTTTTTTATTCTCTGTAAAAAAATATATTAAATATTAAATTAAATTTATAAAACTACACTTCTCTCCTGCCTCTTCTCCCTCTCTTTTGTAACTGCTTTCCGAGGTACACATTCCTTAACTGCTGGGGATTCTAAGGGATCGTGCAGATCACAGGTAGAATAGAGGAGGAACATTGTCAGGTTTTAAGTTCTCCCAAGCTGAAATGGATACATCATTTGAAAGAATCACATGATGCATATTACAGCTGTACAAAATGCAAGTGCCTGAAGATTAAAGACACTGCCATACTCATGCCTGTTAAAAAAAATAGATGGATGATGAGTATGTTACAATTCTGGTCACTTGATAGAAAGTCCTGTTATATCCAGTGACAAGTTCATGATGCTTCCTGCAGCTGGGTGGTACTGTGCTTGCCAACATCTGGGCTGTAAAAGGGAAGACAAACATTTCCTGTCTTTAATACCTGTGTTTCTCTATGAAATTCTAATGAAAATGTCATATATTTCCACTGACAGGTTAAACTCCTCCTAACCACAATAAAGTCAACCCGTAGTGTGTTTATTTAGGTAGTATCATTTTAAAAGTTTACTGTATTTGCTTAAGGTGTACAACATGATATCGTGAGATACATCCATACACACATGGTTACTGCAGCAAAATGAATTAATATGTGTACTGCCTCACACTTCACCTTTTGCTCCACGACAAGCAGAGCCATAATGAACTGGCTGAGTAAAAAACCTTGAGTACAATACCCAAAAGACAGTGTGCTGAGTAAAATATCCCAGAAAAAATAAAATACTGCCTGCTCCTACATACAGAATTAAGTAATATAAATATATACAGAGAAAATAAAGCAGCAGTTATAAGGAAAGCTTTGGCAACATTATGTGCTACAATATTCACCTCACTCATTTCAAAATATTTGACTTACCAATCAAATCAGCATCTCACCAGCCACATACTAATTACTGCAGTCAAATGCACAATGCTTTAGGAGTTACAGTGTAATGCTCCCTTAATACCATTAAATCTTGTTTTCAGAGTGCAGAACGTCACATAACACCTTTTTCTTCTCAAGGGTCAGAGATGACAAATGGGAATGGAATGACAATTCCTGGGAAAGTGCACGTGGAAGCTGTGTATAGGAGGCTGTCCACTCTTACAGTCTACTATCACAGTTAGAAGTATTTAAATAGCCTGTCTTTCTATTACAGAGCACTCATAATCGAAAAGATGGTAAGGTAAAGAGTTAAGGAAATTAACACCACTACCATGGTACATGCTATTAAAACAAGAGCAACCAGGGAAATGGCTCAGTGGAATAAGCACCTCCCTAGCAAGCACAAGAACCTGAGTTCAATCCCCAGTTCTGCCAAAAAAAAAAATGGATTTAAAAAATAAATTTAAAAATAAATAAATAAATAAAACAAGTACAAGGACTGGGGAGATGGCTCAGTGGAGTAAGTGCTTCCCTGGCAAGCACAAGGGCTATAGTTCAATTCTCGGTTCCACCAAAAAAAAACAAGTGCAAAACTTCAGGTTACTCTTACATTTCACTCTTATTTTTTTTTGTGGAACTGGGGATTGAACTCAGGCCCTTGCGCTTGCCAGGGAAGTGCTTATACCACTGAGCCCTATTCTTACATTTCATAAATGTATTCATGCAAAATAACTGTCAATAATTTCATAGCAAGAAACAGGAATTGAAACTTTCAAACATTCTAATGGAAAATTAAAGATAAAATTAACATCAGGGAAACAATACACTGCTCAAAATAATCTAAAAAGAAATCCAACATGTGGGGTATGACCAGCAGGTATAAGCCACTTCTAGCGAACTCGTCTACCCTAACAAACAAACAAACAAACAAAAAAAAAAAAACTCAACAAGATAGGCAGAGAACAATATCTCCACTTTGTGTTGAAAATACAGGAATCCCATTCAAGAAGATAGTGGGGAAATGCTAAAAAATAATTCCGAAATCGAAATAAAACCAAGCAATTTAAAATGTTTTCAAGTGACGACTCACACCCAAAATTGTGATAAATAGTCTCACTTATACCAAAATTTAGGACAGAATAATCATGAATCCTCCTTTACCATTAATTAGATGACAAAATCCCAAAAGTGAACCAAATTTTGAAAATTATGAATGGAGAGCTTGACACAAAGAGGTGTTCTTGATAACTGAATCCATTTAATCTTTTAACATTCTTTTTGTTACAAAAACTGACCACTAAACAATTTGAAGGGACACCTCAGCCAGTTCCCAAGCATTCTTCAGCCCTGTTCCCTCCCACAGAGGGCAGTCATATGTATGCCTCTTCATACAAATGCAAGTACTCTGTATTGATTCCATTTGTAACACAGTTTATAGACATACACTCTCTTCTTCGTTTTTATTGTTACTAGGACATGATTACAAAATGATTGCACTTATTGTGGAAGTTGATGTATAAGTATAGCACATCTTAATTCTTCTTCCTGCCTTCTCCCTTCCTGTACTGATCAATTGATCTCCAAGGTCTTTTTCCCCCAAGAGCACTTTCTATTCTCTTTCCTCCTACTTTTCCCCTTGTCCTCTCCACTGCTCATTATTTCATGGTGTGACTATTTCAATATTTATTCAACCAGTCCTTTATGGATAGCTACATATGTTGTTTCTAAGATAGGCTTTTCAAACCAGCACTGCAATGACTCAGTTGGTACACATGTCTTTTATACAAGGACAGACAGACACAAGATGATAAAGACAAGAGAAACTGCTGAGTCAAAAGCTAAACGTGTTTATGCATTCCATTAAATTACCCTCAATAACAGTGAGCTAATTGCCCTTTTCCCAGCAATATATGATAAGGCGTGTTTCCCGACCTTATAGACAAAGGTGTGGTCAAAATTTCTGCTCTCTGACAATCAGATAGTTAAGAGGCTGAGTGCTTTAATAATACTTCTCATTTCTACTATCAACAATAGATTTGAGTTCCCCTTTTCTACCTCATGACTTTTTGGGTTTGAACTACCCTTTCGATACCTAAGGACTTTTTTTGCAGTTTGCATTTTAATTAGGTTGCTGGATTTCTGCAGGAATTAACTCTAAACCATTTAAAATTTGAGGGTCAAATTTAAAAAAGAAAAGCTACATAATCTTTCATAGCAGGAATTACATATAGACACAGGCACAATGTTAGTTACCTAAATAATAACTTAACCTTCAAGTTTTTCATAATAATCAAACCTCATCTTTTACAAAGCTGCTGTAGGAAGTTATCCTGCAGCAAACTCAGTTTCTTCTGTACAATTGATTGTAAAGTAAAATAAAATTTTGAAATGTTAATTGAATGATCTTACATCATATGTGCTAGTTGTTTTTAAAATATTCCAATGTCTACATTATCTTCCTATGTATGCAGAGGCTGACGTCTCAAATTGTATCTTTAAAAGCTATAGCAAGTGTTTCTGGGTAATATTTCTGGATTCATTTTTAATTTTTTATTCACTTTCTTCCTGTTCCAAATTTTACAATGATTACTTATCATTGTCACAAAAAGAACCATTATTTTAAAACTAAAAATAGTCATCTTTTTTTCAAGACAATCTACACAAAAACCGCAATTTACAGCCAAGTTATGCAAACATTCTTCCTTTCACAAAAGATAAAAATAAAAGTTATATGCTTTATTTAGAGATAAAGATAATTAATGATATTAAGAGTCAACTTTCATTTCAGTAGCTTCCAATATGGCAACTCTGAATGCTGATGAGAGTTCATCAGAAAAATTCTCTTATATTTCATAATCATACTCAATGAAATAAAGGTGAAATGCATTTAAATAAAGTCGATTCATAATTAATTATCATCTCTTTGTTCAAGCTATCACTCAATTAGAGCAGTAAATTTTTCCAGGGTGCTCTTGTTTCTCATTTACTGTGCCTAAAGACTGAAATCTGTGTGTGGCGTTCTCCATCTAACATGTGCTCCCAAGTCAGTACAGAGCTCTTCCGCTCTGAGGCCCCCTTCTCCTAGCCACGTGACAAACACTAACCAAATCTCCTTGTCCAGCAACACTCCAGGTCACGCACATGTGTCCCAGCACATCGGTAACACACTGAGATATCCTTTTGCTTGTATATGTGTTTTATTTAGAAGCTGTCTGATCAAGCTCACCCTAGAAACTACTATCAATCAGGAAGAGACGGGGATTGACATTTTGTTTGTTTCTGTCTTTTAATTTTTTATTAGTACATGTTTGCAGCACATGTTTATAGTCAACTGAGTGGGCAACAAAGAGCACTTATGATACCTTATTTTTTTTTCTCCTCCCTTTTCCCCACCCTTCTTCTTCCGACTATCCATGGATCCTCTTCTATTTGTAAAAGATCTATCTCCATTTCCTGTTCCCTATCTTTTATTGTGTTTTTGAATATAATTTATAATGTGGGCTTCCCATTCAAGAAAACTTGTGAGATAATTGTGTCTTTGATCTACTTCACTTAATATTACGGTCTCAGGCTGTATCTACTTTCCTACGAATGACTCATCTGTATCCTTCTTTATTGCAGAGTAGTGCTCTGTGATGTAGTGCTCCAGTTTGGTTCACACACAGAAACATGCAGCAAAGTTCTCCTTCCATTTACCGACTCCACATCAGCTGATGTGTGTGACTGCTAGCATCTTCTCAAGAATCATGACTCAAATTAAGTGCATGAAACAAGGAGCCACTGTGCCACATGTTCTTTAGCTGCTGGTAGACTCACAAGGTATTTCTAAACTTTAGTTATTATGAGTTGTGCTGCTACATTGGCTTCCTTATTTCACAGTACTCAGGAGTGACTCAGGGACATTGTAAATTACACCTACAACCTGAGTTACATCTCCAACCTCTTTTAACTTCTAAATTTGATGATGGAGTCTTAATAAGTTACCCAAGATGGTCTTGCACTTAGAATCTTCCTGCCTCAGCTTCCTGAGCAAATGGGAGTACAAACATGTACCACCTCATCTCCTAAGAGAGCTTTAGCACATTACAATTCCTGAATGTACAAAAATTTTATTTCACTCTAGCAACTTTGTTTCTTTGTTTGTTTTTTGTTTGTTTTGCAACTTTGTGTTAGATGCAGATTTTTTTTTTCCACTTTACGTTTGTCACTGTGGGAGGCTAAGGTGATAGAGCTGCAACTAGATGAAAAACAAGGAATTGAACCCCGAAGGTTCCAGAGACAACAAATTACTTTCTCTACAACAGATGAAGCAAGATGTATCAGGTGTTTATGGCTATAATAGAGCTGCATAACAAAATTGACAAACCCTTACTGTGAGTCATAACCTTAAGGTGTAAAAGTCTATGAGTCTGAGCAGCAGCTCTCCTGATCGGGGCCAGAAGAGGCTGTGGTCCGTACAGCTCGCTCGCACCTGGAATCAACTTCACATCAGGTAGGAGCCAACTGGACAGCCTGACTTCCGCAGCTGCACCATCTTGAATTTTACCAGGCCAGGCAGAGCTCTCGCCCTGCACAGTGGTGGGGTCTACAGGATCAAATAGCACAGGAGGCTGCCTGCGATCCAGACGCAGCTACAACATTGTCATCTCTACCACTTTCTTCTGGACAGGGACAGCCACATCCTAGCCCAAGCTTACAGAATAACAGAGAGGACTAAGGAAGGAGCCTCCACCTTCTGTGGGATGTAGAAGGTCACACAGCAAAAACCTGTGCGCTGGGAAGGGAGCTATGGGGCTCCAGCCTTCCTTAGCACACCTGGTCCTTGGTGTTCCATTTCTCCTAGAACTGACAACAATCGATAGCTTCAGATCTAAGTCTCAGGATTGTAGGAAGCTAATCCCCATGACTGCTGTTCTTTCTCTGTGTTACAGAAATGCCATGAAAGAAAGTAGGATGCTGACTCCCTTACAGGGACACATAAGAGTGCTCTTAGACAGCACATCAGTGGCAGGCAACAGCAGCACCGAGGACGACTGGTACCTGAATGACATTCTCCTTGCTTCAGATACCGAGAATCCTTGCAGGTGCTACCAAGAAGCTCAGAGCTAACTCTGAATGGCACAGGCTTCCAATGCCAGCATGCTCTTTGACTTTTGTGCAGGGATTGCAGTTCTAGCCCTCTACCCATTTTTGTTTTTGTCATATCCTCATTTTTCCTTTGCTTTAACATCTCTCTTTCAAAGCTATCTCTACTCTCTGTGTATGTATGTTCAGTATTATTTTCCACTTTTAAAATTATATTATCTTAATATTGTTTGTAAATAATTATCATGTCTGCACCTTGTACAACAAATAACCACTATGAAAGCAATATGCAATGTATTAATTATTGAATCTGTTCTACTAATCTGATTTGAAACTGTCTCATTGCTATTCTTCAATAAAATTATGGAAAAAAAGAATAACTAAATAAACACAGCATATAAAACTGATATATTGAATTTGTACCAAATGAAATAAATTCTCCTGAATAATTTCTATCCAAAAAAAATAAAAACTACAAAGCCAATAAAGATAATAAAAAAATAAAATAACACTGTCATCACAACAAAATTTGAATGCTCATAACAGCACAAAAATAAAAACTCTACGAATATTGCTACCCAAAACAAAATACTGTTAATATTGTGACATACATTCTCCCAACCATTTTATTTTTGTTTTGTACACACACACACACACACACACACACACAAATTCCATGTCATCTGAGACTTAGAGCTTACATCCTCTGCCCATCTTTCATTTACTATTTTATTTGGAGACAGAGTTGTAGTGAGTCACTAAGTTGCTTGGCTTGGACTCACACTTTTGATTTTTCTGCTTCAGGAGTGCTGAGATTACAGGCTTATGCTACCAGGCCCACCTACTGGATTTTTTTTCCCCAGAACTAGGGATTGAACTCAGGCCCTTGCTCTTGCCAGGAAGCGCTTATTCTACTGAGCCATGTTCCTGGCCCACTACTGAACATTCTAATGACATGTACATCAGATTTCACAAAGTTCACCACACAAGCCTGTATTTCTCATTTTGGACCTATCATTTAATCTCCATTCATGTTTCCAAATTCCACTAGCCCACAAAGTTTCTGCTGTAATCCTGAAGACATATACTGGCATATCATTTCACATTTGTGAAAAATATTTTTCTGGTTTAGTCTTCCTATAGAGAAATATTACCATCATCATAGCAATCTCAAAAGTAATATTTGAGCAGTGTGTGACATTTTTTGTCAATGGAGGGCAAGTTGCTGATTTTTCTCCTTGCATTTACAGAAGCAAGTAAGAGCCCAGAACAGGAACGAGTAGCAGTAAAACCAGATTGTCACAAAACAGTTAAATCTGGCAGTAATTTACAGTTAGTGTTAAATTATTTTAATCTGATAGAGGCAACTAACATTTATTGATATACTGTGTTTCCCATGGACACAATATTACTGATTATTAAGCTGTGATGACAAACATTATGATACACTTTTGCTAAACAGAAACACACTCTATCATTTCTGTAAGAGATGTTCTGAGGCCAATGATATTACTAAGAAACTTCAAGTGCTGCCTTGGGGACCATCTTTTCTTGTACTCACATTTTTTGTTGAAACATAGAATCACATGGTATTATGCAAAGTAATACACAGAGATCCTATGTGTTCTTTACCCAAGTTCTCTTTAGGGCCACCTTGCTACAAAACTGTAGAACATCCCAGGCAGGTCATTACATTGACATTGATTAAAAAAAAAAACATTGATCTTGTTCAGATTTCATGACTGTTTGACATATGTGTGTGTGTGTGTGTGTTTACGTGTGCATATGTGCATGTCATTCTTTTACTGTATCATGGATAGAATTCAGGTGTTCCCCGATACAGGCAAGACATGGGGCAATATCATCAGTCTCTTCTACGTTGCCCTTTTATGACTATGTCTCCTCTCCTTGTTTACATCTGTGTCTACCACCCACCAATTTGCTATCCATTTATAAAGTTTTGTTATATCAAAACTCTGCTTTAAACGGTTTCAGCAGAACATAATATTTTGAGATTGGATTTTTTGACTCAATACTTATCCTGGTTGTGTATTTCTTTTTTATTGTATAGTAGGATTGCATAGGATGGATGGACGTCCTTCATCCTTGAAAGACATCTGAGAAGGCTTTGGCTTATAGAAATTAAGCCATCATTGTGTACAATGTTTCTGTATGAGCATACTTTTAATATTTCTGGCAGTATAGGCTCAAGAAAGAGCTGCTGTGTCACATGGTAACTGCATGTGCAATTCTATAAGAAACTGCCAAATTGCCTTCCAGAGTTTTGTATTGCTTCACATTCTCACTAGCAATAGACCAGGGATCTGGTTTCTGCACATTCCTGCCAGCGCTGGATAATGTCACCATCTTAATTTTAGACATTCTCATAGGTATGAAGCGGTGTCTCACTGGGATGTTAATTTGAATTTCCCTAATGGATAAAGATGTTGGGTTATTGCCATCTGTATACGTTCTTTGTTGGATTATCTATTTTTACCATGTGCCATAATTCTTTTGCCTTGCTCTGGATTACCTGAGTGGTTTTTAAAATTGTACTTTGATTTCTTTATATTTTTTGAAGTATAAAAGTACATTACATAAAATTTGTAGTACTTGCTCTGGCTCTTGCAATAGACATATGCAACTTATTACAATCTATAGGTATCAACATTTTAGCATTTCACTTAAAGCGTGGAACTCAATTTACATCTTCTTGGGTCCATATACCCTCCCCTAACTTTAAATAGAATTGTCTTCAATACCTCACAGTGACATAATTTTATTTCAACCACCAAATCTGACTCACAAAACTTAAAGCCAAATAATCCCCACTCCATTTTCTGTTCTTTCTGTTGTTTCTCCTTTCTTCTAGTGCACTTTTCAATCAGTAATCCACTGTCATGAATCAATTATTTCTTGATATTTAATGCATCATTTTTTGTTGGGCTGCTTTTATGAATTTTTATTCGGTTAGGTTTGTTTGTTTGTTTGTTTTTATATTTAAGGGTGCCATATCTCAATTGCGATTTCCTTAGGAAAATGCTGTTGCTTTGCTCAGATTCTTCAATTGGCAAATTTGAGTCCTTTACCAAACCTAGAAAGCTTTCAGACATTATTTCTTTAGATACATGTCAGGCTCATTTTCTTGAGACTCTTTAGCTTCCAATAATATAAATCTCAGCTTTCTGGGCCTCTATCCTTGTTTTTTCATTGATTTTGTATTCTACTAACCATACTTATCTCGCAGACACAGTCTTCTTTGGTCTTCTATGAACCCAAGCAATGAGGTCTTTTATATTGGACACCGCATTTTTTCCGTTTTAGCCTTTTTATTTGGTTCATCTGTAAACTTTCCATTTCTGTGCTCAGACTGTGTATTTTTGCCTTTGTTTCAAGTAATTTGTAACTGATTATTGAAGGACTTTCTTTTAATAGTGTCCGTTTTAAAACCTTTTTAGAAAATTCCAACATGCGATGACAGTCTCATGATTAGGATCCATTGACTGTCTTTTCTCACACAAATCATTGTTTTTCCTGTTCTTGGTTGGATGGAGAGTTTTTGTTTGCAGCCTAGAAATTTTGGCTACTACGTTATAAGACTGGCTTCTATTTGAACTTCTATTTAAGATTTTTGCTTAAATCTTGGTTTACTTTCATGGGCACCATTCCAAAGAAGTTTAATTTCCAGAGTCTTTCCTGTGTTTCTGTGGTCTGCTTGGTTTATAGGATGGGACTGACACCTCCACAGGTCCTGCACCTGGGGCACAGTCTGGACCCCAGTGAATAGGCCTAGGTTTCTTCCTCTGCTGATTACGGACATGTAGCATGGCCACTGTGCAGCTCCTCTAGTCCATATGTCACCAAGCAATGTGCCTTCACAGTCCTTCCGTGCTACCTAGGGCCTTACTTCCGTGGTTTATCACAGCAAAGAATGACTCTGTGCTTTCTCACCTAGATTATAATCCTGAATGACTCATTGATTTATTTTGGAAGTAGTGGGACCAAAGCCTAGGGCTTTACACTGAGCTACCTTCTCTGAACTAGTTTTCATTTTTCTTATTTTGAGACTACCTCATCAAGTCACCAAGGCTTGGTTTGAACTTGTGATTCCTCCTGCCTCAGCCTCCCTGAGTCTGTAATATGCCACAACAACATATCAAACCTTTCTTCACAATCTCAGAATGGCCTCAGATTTCATTTGGACAATAGTCAAAGTCCTTCCATTGGTTGAAAAAATAAAAGACATAATTTGCCCTGGACTGCCAGTGATCTCTCTGACCTCAATGCTTGCAGGGCTCTCTGTCCCCATTGGTCTGCATCAACCAGCCTCTCTGCTGTGCATCAGACCATCCCAGAAGTCACACAGCTTCACACTTATCAGTTCCTTTTCCTGGAACATTTTCCTTCTGACAGCCACACAGCTGGAGCGTGGTGCCTTTAGATCTCCATTCATGGTTCAGCTCATCAGAGATGCCTTCCCTGGGCACCTGCAGGAGACAGCCACTCCACGTCCATTGCTCAAGTCTTTCCACCTTCTTACCACACTGCAGGCTTCTAACTGCCATGCACTCATGTGGCACATGTCATCTGCGCTATACCTGGCAGAGAGGAATGCCTGGGCCTGGTAGAGGCTCATCAGAACTATGCTAAGGACAATGGGTGAATCGCAGTAAATAAATCTCCTGCATAAGGACCCAACCATCCCTTACTAGGACTTTGGATAGTTATGCCAAACTGCTTCTTGGGAAAGAGCACACGTGAAAGGAATTCCACTGGAGCATGAGAAGGGCAACTGCAGATGGGATGGCTCCCAGGAGGCCTTGCTCCCCAGCCACTCCTTGCAAAACGTGAGCTGATGAAGAAATGCTCACCCTGTAGGACACCTGGTGGAGTGGGGTGGAAAGCGACAAGGACCCAAGACCCAGATGAACTGAAGAATTAGGACAGTTTCTCATGGGAAAAGGGCAGCAGTCATTCTCCACATGAGCCATGTACACAAGGCTCATGAGGCAGACTACGATGAAAAATAACAGGAAGCTCACAGTAGCTCCGACATGATACACACTGATTTGAAGACATTATATCTCATGTAATGCCCACCACAATCTCTCCAACAGCTAAAAGGATCCTTATTCTCTTTTTTTTTTCATATACATGAAACATAAGGTACATAAAAATGAAGTCACTTGCCTAAAGGCAACCAGCGAGGAAGTGACAGAACTGGTATTCATACCAAGGTAGATGAACGTTTGTATTTTTAATTACCACCTTAGTCTGCAAAAAAAATGTTTCTGTCCTCCACCAAAAAGGAAGGAAAACAGCTCATAAACAAATAAAATGAAAACTATACAAGGAATTACTCTCAGCCTGATTTTCCTAAACCACCAGCTTGAAGTTAAACTAAAAGCAGTAGTTGAATTGGTGATAGATGATAGATAGATGATAGATAGATTATAGATAGATAGTCTTTAAAGGAATGTATTCTCTAACATTGTTTATAAAGTGTTGTACGACATACCTAGCTTCAGAGTGAGATCACAGTCATTAATAACAGAGAAGTAGGTGTACTCCTACCACATTAATGTCAGGTTCTGAACTGGTATCATTAGATGTTCAATTTAGTAAAAGTACCACTGTTATTCCTACAGAATAAGTGCATTGTTACGCTCCTATAAAATTTCCTGTGTTTGTCTACTTCTGACCTATAATTATGCCAGTTTCTTATGGCTCATCCTAACCAATTCAGGCTGGTCTTTTCATTGCTGTTGTTCTTAGAATCAAGCTCTCCTGTCTGTAGTCTTTACATTTCTCTTAAGTCAGAGATTAAAGGTCACTTCAATTCTATGTGCCAAGCATAGCCTTTTAATATAATATGCTTTCTCCAGGTCAAAAGGAAAAAACCAAATAATGCCAATTTCACAGCTTGTCTCCTATGGACTTTTTATTTTCCTGAGAAGCTATAAGGCATATACCCTTTTCCAACCCAGACCTCACAAACCTAAGAGTTCTGTGAGGGGGCTGAGGCTCGTAGTGTTTGCCTAGCATGCCCAAAGTTCTGGCCAGGAAAAGGAAACAAAAAAGGTGAGATATGATTAAAATCTGTTAATCACATTATTCCTTATACAAATGTCCCCGCTTATATTTTAAATAAATCTGAGTTACTCCAAAGTTATACTTTCATTTACTTACTCCATTCTGTGTTTTCATTTGTCATTTTTATGTGCATTACTATGTTGGAGTGCTTAATAATGGCATACATCAAGGGCGCTGTGTACAGCTCCCAGTAATTCTTTTTACCTCCAGTTTACCTCAATAGTATATTAGAGGTGTTTGGCAAACAGCCCAGGGCAGCAACCTTAGCCTTTGCAATCTTTGCTAAAAAAAAAAAAAAAAAAAAAAAAAAAAATCCTTATGAGAAATAAAATAATTAAGCAGGTGTCTCGAGGCAGAGCTCTCAGTCGGGGGTGGGGGGTTCTGGTCAGAGCTCAGAGGGCACCTGAAGGAAAAGTGACACAGGACAGGAGGGACTGAACTGGGCCTCATTGCATTGCCTCAAGCCATTTGACCCACAGGCTAGTTTTATTCTTTTTACAGAAGGTGCCTTGCTGACAGCTGAATGAGACACGCACAGACGTCAGGCATGGTACATATTTTCCAATGGATAAATATTTAATCTCATTTTCTGGGGTCAACTCAGCACACGGGTCCTGAAGCTTTATCTTGAGCCCTAGTTCAACTACATTCTCCCACTCATGCCCCTCCTTTGCTGTGGGTTAGTGGGTCAGAACCAACTGCAGGAGCTCACATGTACCACACCCTCTCTGAGTTCAGCTTCCTGGATCTGTACTCCAGCCTTGCTGGGAGGCTTAGTGGACACACTAACTTGCTAGCTCTGCGATCCTGCAGTACAGCTGCAGAGCCTGGGAGGATATCTGCAAGCTGAAATATGGCCATCCCTTTGAGGTGCATAATTTTCAGATGAATTGGGTACAAAGAGATGGAGAACATGAACCAGAAATAGCTGTCAGAGTTCAAATTCACACAGTGCATATTCAAATTTACTAAAATTAGCTAGAGAGTAGGAACTTTTCCTCTGGAGCTCTTCAGTGTGTTATCTCTTTCAATTCTCACAAGACTCCTCTGAACAGACCAGCTAGTCCCATTCTGCAGAAGAGGAAATTAAAGCCCAAACTGGCTACATGTCTTCAGAGTTTGAACTGCATTCCGGGACTAGGTTGTGGAGTTTCAGAGTCACACTTGGATGAGCTGTCTTGCAAAAGAAAAATTATGGAGATCATGAACTAATACCATACAGCATAGAGTGAAAAGGTGGTAATAAAGTGAACTTTTCAACCTCCATTGCTCCCCACTCACTGGCCATGCCCCAGATCAAGGCCTTCCTTCACTTTCACTGCATGCCAGATTGGCTCACTTAGATATAAATACGCTGATGCCAGCATTTCCCAAGCACAGCTTTAAAAAAAAAAGATGAGTTCAGAGTCAGGTCTGATCCCTTCCCATGCCTCATTGACAAAAACCATGGAACTCACCCTTGGTTAAACTCCTGTTTCTCATCCCAGACAAATGCATGGTGTGGGCCTGGCCTAGAAGAGGAGGTCTAGAATGATTTCTACCTCTCTATTATGAGAAATTCTCCATGGACATTTTTCAACAGTGGAGAATCATGAGGTTTAATTTCCACTTTCCCCTTATTCTGACAGATGCTCAGTCATTTCCATGTTCTCATTATACACACACACACACACACACACACACACACACAGCCAAAAAAACTCAGTTCACTATCATAAGAGAGAGAAGAGTGCAATGAAGAAAGACATTTTTAACAAGTACTACAACAGAGATTTTCATGTCTCAAATGTACTAGCAATCAGTGAGTCCACACAACCATGGACTGGAACTCCAAAACTATGAGGGAAAGTAAACCCTCTCCATTCACAGGCTAATAGTGGGGAAAAATTAGCTAACACTACTAATGCCAGTAGCCTCAAAGATTAACTTATGGTTTCCCTCTCCTGTTGAAGTTGTCCCTAGCTTGCTTCATTCCTCAGTGACGAGAAATCATTACATGATTTTAGGAGCTGATATTAAAAGGGTGCTGTCAGGACACCAGGTTGGTGTGGGGAGTTACTTCTCTGTTATCTCTTGGGGAGCATTTTCTTTCGGAACATCAGACAAGGACTTTATAACCCAGAGAAGGAAGAGACCCCTCTACCTTGCAGCAGTATAAGTGCTCCAGCATTGGTAGTCACAATTAACACAATTGCCCGGGTAGGATGTCACATGGTGCTAATAATTAGAGACCCTGAGGAAGCCATTGATCAGTTCTGCCCCTCTGAAACTCCAGTATTACACAGGGAACATTTTATTGACTTGAAGAAAAAAATGCTTTCCTGTATTTCATTGCAAAACTAGTCACATTTTTCTTCCTTGTATATCCATGTGACTTTCGACAATGTGACTTTGTAGGTTTGTTATCAATGGATGATGTCTTTTTTTAACCACCTTATGAATAATTTGTTTTGGCATATAAAACACAGCAAAGGCACCAGTGTGGCCATTCTGTTTCTAGGGCTTTGTAGCTTCCACTGTCCCTCAGAACACTCTGCACTGGCCTGCTGGAGAAGATGCCACGCGGGCCGTAGCACAACACATGAAGCCTCAGCCTGGGGAACCTGCCCATAGCCACATGTCCACTCACAGTCAACTTCCATATCCGGAAGAGCCTAGCTGAGACCAGATCATGACCCGCAGGAGCCCACAGCAAATTGTCACCTGAAGAAAACCTGAACTCAGTAGGTGGTTGTTGTTTTAGTGTGCTAAGTTTCAGGGAGGTCTAAGACACAGAAAAAGCTGATTATCATCTATGCTTCATAAATAACTATATGCAAAAATCAAGAAGGGGAAGATAGAAAGAGAAAACCCTCTTGACAAATACATACTTTAAAATAATCAGATACTACTTTCAAAAGGAATGATCAGATATTAAGTTTTCTCTTGTGAAGCAGATACATTTATATGTCCAACTACATCATTCCCTACTAATACTACAACCTGAATTAAATCAGGTTGTATAAAAGAAATCATGGGGGATTTAGAAGATGTCAAAATACCATAGTAGAAGGAGTGCTGGATAAAAATTAAGAGTGGTACATCTTAATTTGGACTTTTATTTTTTTTAATTTAATTTTATTGAGAAACAAATATCAAGAACACAGTTTCATAGCTGATTAATAGGACAGTTTCAATAGTTAATACCTTGTACACTGTTACCTTCTTAGTGGTCATCCATATTACAAGATACTTTAATTTGGACTCTTTTAGTCAGCTGTCTATACCAGCTACGGCAGATTCAATTCTCTGACCTTCATTTCTGAGAGAGAAAAATGAAGAGAATGGATGTAACAAACTCTAAAACCTGATCTGATTCTAACAGGAAGAATCTTCTGTCACTTTTGTCTGAAACATTAGCACATTTAACTGCATTTCTAGATGGAATAAACATGCTCAATTCATCTCTCCATCTAATCACTGGGTACCCACAACAAGTCAAGTGCTGATCAAATTGTGAGAACCCAGCAGTGAAGACAACAGACACACAGGTGCCTGGAGTGAGTGGGGTGAGCGTATTAAGCTACTGGAGACAAGCAGGCCCTGCTCTTCCCAAGTCCACATTGAGACGGACAAACTGGTCACCTAAAATAAGACATATGGGGTCAGGGAGATGGCTCAGTGGAATAAGCGCTTCCCTGGCAAGTGCAAGGGCCTGAGTTCAATCCCCAATTCCAAAAAAAAAAAAAAAAAAAAAAAAAAAGACATAATAGAAATATTTCCACCAGAGAAATCAGAGAGCATCAAAAGTTGTTTTCCAATAGGACAAGACTTACTTACATTCTCCAGCAAGACCTGGACTGCCCTTGCAGCCTAAGGGGGAGCTAAGTACCACATAACTATGCAAAAATATTCAATCACAATTGTGAATAGGTAGCAAACAAAGGAAAGGTTAACATAGCAGAAGTGATAATAGATGAGCTGTGGTTGAAAATATGGTGTGTGTTTAGATAAAAACAATTCTGACAATTAAAGATGCATTATCATTAATCACTCTCAAAATACTCACTTTTGTTTTGAATATGCTTATCCCATCAGCCTTTCCACTTTCTTTTTTTTTTGGAGTTTTATTTTTTTTGTTTTGTTTTCTTATTTTCATTTTTATTTTTGTTTTGTTGAAGTACAAATATCAGTGAGATAGTTTTAAGATACCTTGACAAGATGGATTTGATAAATTAACACATTGCAAACTGTTTTCATAATGTTTTGGTATCATAGAAGGTGCATACATGATATTATACTTACAGACATTATACCGTATGTCTCTTATCAGTAAATTAAGAGAGTGTAGCTATTTGTGTATCTTATTTTTTATACCTGAATTACATCAAAGATTCAATAATTAATACTTTCTACCTTGTTATTTTCCTAGTGGTTGTCCATAGTACTAGAAGCCGACATAATATCCTATCCAACCACCATTAGTGCAAATCTTGCCTCTTATAGAATTATGTAGAAGCACGGTGCTTTCTATCCCAACTGTACTGTCCATACACACACATCATGATTCTTCCTTTCTATACCCCTTCCTTTGTCTACACCAGTCAAAGATGGGCACTCCATTGTCATTCAACTAATTTAGGTGCCTGAACTCGACAATCCAATCCAATACAGTCCAGCATTCCACAATAGTGAGTTATCTGAAGAAGTTGTCGACCATAGCCATTTACAGCTCAACTTACTATTATGGTCCCATGGTGTATACTTCATTTTTATACTTTTCTGCTGGATGGTTAAGACCTAGATAGAGCAAGACCTATATACCAACACATGTACTTTATGTTTATTATGAGGTCAGTGAAGACCCCTCAGGGTTTATCTTGTAGTCCTGTACCTTATTCTGTAGTTCCTTTGTCTGTGTCATCCATGTGGATGAGTCATGGTCAGTGCTTGACCAGTATGCTCTCTGTGAGAGCCTGAGAGAAAGTTTTCTCTCCATGTGACTCTCCCCAGGCAACTACAGATCATCAATTTCTTTCCTCTGTGGCTTTTCCTTTTTTTTTTTTTTTTTTTTTGGTGAAACTGGGGACTGAACTTGTGCTTGCCAGGGAAGTGCTTATTCCACTGAGCCATCTCCCTGGCTTCTTGCTCTTTCTAAAGCCGTCCTGGAAGTGCTTTTTCATGAGCGTCTCAAGCTGCGTTGCTGTGGCTGCCTTGAGGTACTCAATGGATTCAAAATGGTTACCTTTACTGTCCTTTTAATTCTGGGGAAGAGCCAGAAGTTGTGCAGTGCCAGACTTGGTGAATAAGGTAGATGGGGACAGACTATATATTTTTACAAACCCGCTCTCCCACTGGATGGCCCCTGGCAGCAGCATCTGCCATATTTTTCTTAAATCATGTTACTTGAATATATGAAAGAGGACCTGCAGAATGGTTCCAGAAAGTAGCAAGAACAGTGGGATAAATAAGGCTAAAGAAAACAGAAGTATCCTGGGGAATTGCTAGCAGCATGTCTTTCCCTATATTGCTTCTCTTATAAGCATTCGCCATAGCTCTCAGTCATCCCTGCAGATTCAAGAGGGAGACCGCTGTGAAGACGTTAAGGAGACAGGAGTATAGCTTGGGCTGAGGCGCACGGAGAGAGGACAGCACAGTGGATGTGGCCTGACGCTACCCAAGCTCAGGAGCTGAGAGCCAAGGGGAAGGTAGAGAAAAACCAGGATGCTGAAGCTTTAGGAAAGGTCTTATACTGCAAGAGTTAGTTCCCTAAGTAGCGAACGATCCCACTCGCAGCCATAGTTTCCTCTGAAAACAGGAAAAGTAAACCAAAACAGGAAAAGTAAACCAAAAAACGACAAGTGGCTATGGGAGTCCATGTGCAGCACTTTGGTACAATATCTACAACAAAATATTTTGCCCATAATTCCACTGCTCTTTTTTTTTCCATTTGTGTATTTGATGTAGGGGCTCACTACGCAGCTAGGACTCATGGTGGTCCTCCAGTGCTGGGATTATAGGCACGGACCACCATGCCTGGACTCTGTTGCAGGTTCAGAGCACCCGAGGGGCAGGCTCGGGCTGGCATATGAGACTCGGGATCAAAGCCGGGTCCCTGCTCCTGCCAAAGCAGGTGCTTAGTCCACTGAGCTAACTCCCTGGTTCATAATTCTACTTTTCTTGCCTACAAATTGTCTACTACAACTAAGATTATTATGTTAACATTCGAAGTTGGCAAAATTGTATCTGCTGTGCGATTTTCATTGAGCCTTATTTCTCAAGACATCTTTCCTACTGATGGCTAGAAACCAGTAAAATTAACCTTGACAGCTAATGCCCAAATTAGAAAAACAGGACAACTAACAAACATAGAAGGAAACTGTAGCCACTGCATACATAAAGGTTTCACTTCTCTTTTATTTCTCTCATGGGGCAGATATAGCTGAATCCTTAATGAAGGAACTCTACCTTTCTTCACACTCATGAATGTCTCATGCATCAGTTAATCCGAGTTCGAAACACTCCACCTTAAACTGACTTAGACAGTGAAGGAATTAATTAACTCAAGTATTAAGAGTGGATAAGCTCGGACCTCACATGACACTACCAGGGACTCAGTTCTTCACTGGACTGTGGTATGAGCATGATTTGAGTGTGGAGCCTGAAAGGTTGTGTGCTTGAAACTTGGTCCCACTGTGGCAGCATTCAGTGGTAGGTTATTTAGCAGGAAAAGCCTAAAGCATGGTAACTAGGTCACTGGGCGCATCACCCATGGAAGCGATTGATGTAGGCCTAGCAGGATTAAGTCAGCTCTCATAAAAACTAAGTTTTATAAAGTAAGTCACCTGGTGCCCAGTGCACTTTACCCCTTGTTCAGGCTGTCAGTTCCTTTCCCATGTCTCTACTATGTAAAGTTGGGATCCTGCATCAAGACACCAGTACCATGTCATCCAATACCTCTAGCTGAAAGAATTGTAAGCCACACAAACCTCTTTATTAAGTACCTAGCCTCAGTATCCTATTGCATCAATACAACTCAAAAGACAGCTGCTGTGTTGTCTACAAGGTTAGCTCTACCTTTGATTCCCCAAGATGGTCCATGAGCAAACCCAATTATCTTCTTCCACAGAAACCAAAAAACAAACATAGGTCTACATGTTACATACCTGCAGCACATGACCCAGCAAAAGAAAGAAACATTCTTTTTCCTCAAGTCCCAGGGAATTCTTTTTATATTGCAAAGAAACATTGTGCTGGCTCTGCAGAACCATCTCCAAGCCAACCTCCACAGGATGAGGTCCAAAAATTTTCTACCATGATGGAAATGGTATCCAACTGCACCTGCCCAGAACGTGGAATACGGCTACTGTGACTGCCTTTGGAAAGCCTTATTTTAATTAATCAAAATTCAAATGCATGAACCTACCTGTGTGCAAAGGCTGTGATGTGAAACAGCTCAGCTCTCTCTTAGGGAGGTTGGGCTACACTAGTTGGCAAGACTCATCAATGCTCATTGCCTAGAGCTGGGGGTGGAGCTAATCCCTTCAATCCACAAAGGGAAGTCAGCCAGACTGGTGTCCTGGAGCCCACCATTCTTATTTTTCTTAAATGAACGGCCCAATTCAACTAGAAATCCTGTGCCAAGTAGCCATATTTATAAATCTTACCTAGCACAATGCCACGTGCAAGTCACTTTGGAATAATAGCCTTTTAAAGCAGACAGGGACCTCGGGGCTCATACAGTTCTGATCTATAATTCACCGAGAAAAAAAAAAAAATGGGCTTGGGGGCTCAATTTCTTTGCTTGAGATACTTATGAGCAGGACCAGGATTTGCTGACCTTCAACTATTTCTTCCATTGCAAAATGCAGTTCTTGTGCCAACACACGCTGACAGGTCCCTATGGCAAAACTATGCAGCCCACATGCATCCTCATAATCATTAGCTTCTCGAACATTCTGGTGTAGAATGTTACCAGAGAGGTCTGATGCTCACAGGGAAGCATCCAAATGAGTGTAAAAGCTCATGTAAATTAAGTAGGCTGGCCTGGTGGGGACTGTGGCAGATTGGATGTCACATGCTCAGTTTAAAGCAGGCACCTGCTGCTCTGTTCTAGCCAAATGTGGCCAGGGGGGTATATTGGTCAGTGATTTTTCTGATTTGGGGGGAAAAAAATCTAGATTTCTCTAGGAATGTCCCATATTTTTAAATGCTAAAAGCTCGTGTTTTGGGATCTAAAGCACTATGTAGACTGAGAGATCTGCATATAAATGGGATGGGCTCCAGTTTGTATCTTTTTGTTTCTCCAGTTTACATCTTGTGATACAGATGCCTAAAGTCTGATTTACTGAAAATTAAAGCCCCCAAAGGTCCCACTGCTGGGGGCATGCTTGTATTCCCATACATACCAACTGACAACTTCCAACCTGAAAGGTGTCTAGAGCTTTCTTAAAGCCTGGAGCTTGTTTGCTGGAGCCCTCCAGGCTATCAAAAGAACCTGGCAGAGGAGCTCTGGAAACACCCCCAGAGAAACTGTCCTCAGTCAGTGACTAAGGAGTAAATACTACAGTTCACACTGTGCTCTGCAACCCAGAGATGTCCCGGGGGACACAGCCTCCCTACGCTGGTATCTACCCTTGTCTTTCCTCCTTCTCCACTGCCAGGCTGGTGTTCCCAAGGGTCACATTCTGAACAGCCCATGTGAGCTTGGCTGGGGTCAGCTCCTGAAAGAACCCAAACTACAAACACCAAAACTAGTACTGACATTTCGTTTCAGCGTTTCAGTCTTTTTCTCTCTCTCGCTGAACAACGCCAAGAACTGAGTTCATGAAAATGTCACACCACATCTAAGACAACATCTACTCTAGTAATATCTCAATATTCACAATATAGCACTGAAACTGCTGTCCTCCTGCATAATGAAGCCATCCAAGAGGAACAAATGTTCGTCTAAAAATAGAATCCATTATGTATAGCAGCACAGTCATTAGCTTCTTAGTATAGCAACTAGTTCTGCCCCATAAAACTTTTCAGTGAACCATTCATTTCACACAGGTGCACTGTTCGCCATGATGCAACATGATTTTCAAAAGCCCCTAAATAAGAGGGGGTTCTGCAGAACGCCAGAGAGAAAGCACACGCAAAACCCTTCTCACCACAATCTGTATGCCCTGCAGAAGGTAAGTGGAAACCAGCCATTCTAATGCCAGGGTTGTGAATGTCACTTTTCTCACGTGTATTATGTATAAGTGATTAAATGGCAGGCTTCCTGTCACACCTGCAAATTATCTGACTTTCTTTGGTTCCCCTGGTAAGGGTGTATGTGTCAATAAAGGATAGGTTCCCACAAACTGATAGGAAATGATACGAAGTTGCAATTTAATAAGATAGCATCTGCTTTGTAGTTGTAAGTAAAAATTTGGGTGTAGAAATGAAATAAACATAATCTTTTTGTTTATTTTGTTTAGTTTTGCATTGATTGGACCCTGGGCCATGTGGATACTGAGCAAACAAACACTTTACCACTGAGCTACACCCCCAATCTTTAAGGTCATTCTTAATATTATATTTGCCTATTCAAAAGTACAGCTAATTAATTAAATATGGAATTTAAACAGCATCTTGATCTAATGAGGAAATCTACAGAAACAAAATGTGAAGGTTTACGAACAGGCTTGAGGGCTGCTGGCATGTTCGTAAGGCCAGAACAAGTAGCTCATGCCTGGAGCAGTCAGCAAATGGGCAGTTTGATGGATTCTAATCTACTGGCAATGGCGAAATGATCTATTTTGATTCACTCTTAGACATTAAGAATCATCCTAAAAATACTTGTGATTTCCTCTCCTATCAAGTACAGTATAGGGAAGATTTGCCAATCAATCCAACAACTCTTTGAGAGTATGTGAGTGCTCACAAGGAGCATTAGTCCTGCTAGAATGTGGAGGCCATACCTCAGACAGAACAGGACAGGACAGGACAGGACAGGACAGGCCAGGACAGGACAGGCCAGGACAGGACAGGACAGGACAGGACAGGACAGGACAGGACAGGACAGGACAGGACAGGACAGGACAGGACAGGACAGGACAGGACAGGACAGGACAGG